>CM049809.1:25125640-25403843 GCA_027422405.1 Ptychobarbus kaznakovi
GCAAGCACCTTTACAAGAAATTTAAATAAGATTTTTTTAAAGCAAAATGCAGTACCAGTGGTATGACAGGGCTACTTGCACTTATGAAGTGAATGGAATTCAGGAACCAGAATAAAACTTCAACAGAAATAATTAGTCAGATACATTTTTAGACACACAAAGCTGAGGATGTATATATTGCATCATCTACAAGGAAGAGAGAAAGGCTACTCATCTACACCAAGCTATGCACACTCATGACTTAAGGGAGAGATCAGTTCATCAGACACAAAAACCACTTTTTGAACTAAAAAACAGCCTTTTGGAAAAAATGCTACAATGCAACTTTAATCTGTGCAAGGAGATGACACTGACAGCTAGAACTCCACCATCCCAGGAGATACTTTGAACTTAGGGATGCACCGGTGACCGGCCAAAGATCGGAACCGGCCGGTTTTTGCTTATAATGCGCGATCGGCAACCGCCGGTTTTTGTCTTTTTTTTCGGCCGATTTTTCCGAAAGTGCGAACATGTCATTTGTGTGGAATACATTCGGCAGGAGCACAACAAACACAGAAAAACAGATACAATGAAGCGAACAGCCGTTGGTGTAACATTACTGGCACACAAATAAGAGCCGCTTTCATTTGCTGCTCTAGCTGAAGTTGCTAGTGATGGGTCGGTCTTGAACGATTCATTCATTTTGAACGAATCTTTAATGAACTCGAGAAGAACGAGTCGTTTCGGGGTGATTCGTTCAGTCGCGCATGCGCACCATCCTAAAGGTTCTGTACTGGAATTAGTTCACGTTTCGAGTCTTCGGGTTTTTCGAGTCGTTCGTTCATCTTGAACGAGACTCAAAGTCCGAGTCGGTAAAATGATCCGAACTTCCCATCACTAGAATTTGCGCGAGCGTATCTGTCCACGCCCTGCACAAGAATAGACCGTGAACAGTTGTTCAGCGCAGCTTCTCACGTGTTGGATGAGAAAAGAAACAGACCAACTTGTGACAAAGCTGAAATGCTACTTTTTGTAAAGAATAAAACGTTCAAACGTATAAACGTCAGTTCTGTCCGAGATTATTATTTTTATTTTACCTTAAAATTACATTGACTCGGTTTAACAAGCACGAGCTGTAGCATCTTTGTTTTTGCTCGTTGCACTAAACATTATTTGATTTAACATTTTGGAATAATTTATTTATATAGCCTACTTTGATTGTATTTAGTTTCACTGGTAAATACCTTTTTTCTTTTACACCAATTTTAAAAACGACAACAAATGTTGATTAAGTAACATCTTTGTTTGGACTGTTGAATGTGTGTTGGTTGTGTGGTTTAGATTGTAACTATGCAAATGTTGCCTTTAATTTTCACATGGTTACTGTTAATGTTTTCATTTAAGGCAGTTTTATGTAGTTTCAACCCAATTTAAAAACCATCTTGGTCCATCTTCAACTGGGGTGGCAAATGAGAGGCAGAATTTGTAAAGATGCTTGTTTGTTTTTCTTATAAAATATATTGATAGGCATTTAAAATGTTTTTAATATGCTATATCCATTAAAATAAAAGCTTAAGAACATTTTGAATTTTAAATAATTTTAATCAAAAACTTGTGACACAGCCACTTATGTCTATGTCATATTGAAGTAACACCACAGACGTAATTATTACACCACAGACCTTATAATGCAAGTTACTAAAGGCTCTGTGTTACCAGAAAATGCATTAACACCAGAGACAGTAACACCACATACAAATCAGCTTAGACTTTCTAAAATGGAGGCTACCATCATGATGATTTCAAGATCAGGGACATTTTGGAAATATCAACATTATATTTATATTTTTTATTAAAATATGCCAGATCTGCAAGTTATCAACATAACACCACATACACTAATGACAACACATGAAATTGTCAGAGATTTAGCTAACTTCAAATTAATAAGAAAGAATGTACTCCCCATGCACCCCTCAGATCAACCAGCACCTGCAGTGACCCTTACACACAGGAAGTAGTCCAAATAGAATTATCCCTTTTCTTAAAGGGGTGACATCCATTGTTGAAACACCACAGACATGAATTTGGGGGGCAAATTTTTTCTTAAATAATATATTTTTAAACAATTAAATATTATAAATGTTAAATCAAATCTATATTCACTATATAACCACTTTATTTGTGTTAGAATCTTTCATTATTTCTTGTTGGTTGCTTAAAGGAAAAAAAATCGGTATCGGAATCGGAATCGGCAGTTTGCTCGAAAAAAATCGGTATCGGATCGGCCACGAAAAATCATGATCGTGCATCACTACTTTGACTTGTAGTAAATGTAAAGCATTTTACACCAAATACATAGAACTGAACAGTGACCAGGCAGCTGAATTGGAGATTCAAACACAAAATCAGAGTTTGTCAGAGGTTTGGCATAGTGCAAGACAGATAAGGATCACTGCTAGTTCAGCTAAACGTGTACCAGTACGAGCAACAACAAATCCTGATAAATTCATGAGAGAGCATCTCTTTCCTACCTTTCGGGGGAATGCGGCTACAAAGTATGGGAGTGAGAAAGAGGCAATAGCTCGAAGCCTTCTTGTAGAAAAAGGTCTACAGGTTTCCCACTCAGGTATCAGGTTCAGCCTAACAGAGCCATGGTTGTCTGCAAGCCCTGATGGCATAGTAAATGGTATGGAACTTCTGGAAATAAAGTGCCCTGTTCCCAAGAACACCACCACCTCTCTATCAGACAATTTCACTAGGAATAATAGTGACATCAAAGTGGTTGATGGGAAGCCTGAATTACAGAAGAACGGAGTCAGGGGCTACTACAAACAGATACAATTAGGGATGTTTTGTACTGGGCTGAGAATGGCAAAACTACTTGTCTGGTCTCCAAAGGAACACGTTCTGATAAATGTTCCATACGATGCAGAGTATTCAACAGACCAGGTTACTCATCTTAGAGGCTTTTACTTCTCAGTGATGCTTCCTAGAGTAGTAGATGAATTCATTGCTAGACGATTCAAACTGAATGACAAATACTTACATATAGTCAAAAAAGCTTAACCTACTGGTAAACCAAGATTAACAGAGTTTTAAAAAACAGTATACAGATGCTGACATGGAGAGGAAAAAAGTTAATGTGTCAAGGCAAGTTTAAAAAAAAAAAAAGTATTTATTTGATATTTCCTTGTATGTTTTTTTAAATTAGATTAAAGTGTATATGTACATAGGACAAGGAAATAGAAAACATATTGAGATGTATTTTTTTTTATTACAAATATCAAGTATTTTTTATGAAACACTTGTATGTAAAATACATATGACTAATGCAGCAGTCTGAGCATTGCAGGAATGGTTTATCCAAAAATTAAAACTGAATCATTATTTACCTTTTTTCTTCTTCTGTTGAACACAAAAGGAGGTATTTTGGAGAATGTTGGTAACCAGACAGTTTTTGGTAACCATTGACTTGTGAAAAAAATAAGATTACGGAAGTCATTGGTTATCATCAACTGTCTGGTTACCAACATTCTCCAAAAAAAATAATAATAATATTTTGTGTTAAAAAAAAACAAAACAAAAAAAACTCATACAGGTTTAAGCCAACACGAGGGAGTAAATGAAGATTTAATTTTAAAATAACTTAATTTTCTGCTTCACGGATCAGTTCACCACGCAAATTCACTAAAGCTGTACATATACGCAGAATTTTATCTATCTTTGGCATAAGAATGATAGGCAAAGTTTGTGATAACACCTTGTAAACTTTCAGTCTCCTAATTGCACGTTCAACATGTATCCTTACATTTGCAATCCTGCGACTACATGTGACTTTTTCTTCTGTCAGCTGTGTTTTGTTGGCGAAGTGAGGAATTATCAAATTAACTTGTCTTTCAAATAACAAGTCTCTAATCAAAAAAACCCTGTCCACCATCACTTCATCTCCTGGATGGAGATATTCAAGAATGCCCGAATCACACGTGATAAATTTGTCACTACAGCATCCCCCATATGCTGCAGATATAAACTTTACTAGACCACATGGTGCAATAGCCACTAAATACTTGATAGTGTTGCAAGCATAGTAGTGGCTGTACGATTCAGACCTTGAGTCTAGGTTCCTTGGTCTTTGCACTTCACTTTCACTGCAGTCTAAGATACAGGTAACATTGGGATAATGTTGCTTAAATGACTCTGGTGTTGTGGCCCTGATTGTTTCTTTGGGGGGCCATGGTATCAGATCTTTCAAGACTACAGCCATGGTGTCAATCCAAAAAGAAATTATCCTGCTCACTTGACTCCCTGATATACGGAATCGAATGGCTAGATCTTCTATCAACAGGTTTAATTTTAGTTTCATTAGTGTGAGCAAGATTTGCAGTTCAATTTCAGTCAGGTAAGCCAGATTCCCATGGGGACGCAAAACAGCCACAAAGGTGTGAAATGTGTGGAGTGGGAGACCAGTGTACAGATTTGACTCATAGTCATTTATCAGACTAGGAGGCTTGACAGTATCGCACTGCGTTGACTGGTTTACATAAGTTACACTGTGTTGTCTCTTGATGTAACAATGTTCCTCGAAGATGTGGTCTTCCCACTGTGTTCCAACAGAGGCAACGTTTTTAGATGTACAGCTGTGGCCAACAACATCTGATTGCTTGGGACTGGGGACAGATGCAAGACTCTCTTCTCCAGGTCTCAGTTCATCCATTCCAGAGTGCTCTTCGTAAACACCAGCTCCTGTAAATACAGACAAGGCATTATACATTGAAGCATCTAACATTAGCTGGGTTATTATATGGTACAGGGTGAGTTTCTATTTTGAAAAGGGTCATTTTTCGAGATTTATATTTAGATTTTTTGAAAATAGATAATTTCATTTTGGGATATAATAATGCAGAATTCTAGTTTAGTACTTATACACTTTTAATTGGCATTATGAAAGACCAAATGCTGACTTTCCACATTTTATAAACCGAAATGAGCTTATTTTGTTAAATGTTGTGATTTGAGCTACAAATGGTGAACATTTATGGTGCCATACTGTTGCAGCTGGGAAAATGATCAGACAGACCACACTCTGCTGACAAAATATATAGTCAATATTTAAGAGTGTGCACACTTGGTTAAACACTTTACAAGAACAAACTCAGTGAATCAAAGAATGTTGGATTTAATGTTGGCAATCTCAAGGTGGAGTGTTAAAGTTGAATTCAAGTCAGACTTTAAATGATTCATCACGGTGAATAAAACCAATTTGTGACCCTGGATTACAAAAGCAGTCATAAGCAGCACAGGCATATTTGTAGCAATAGCCAACAATACATTGTATGGGTCAAAATTACAGATTTTTTTTTTATGCCAAAAATCATTAGGAAATTAAGCAAAGATCGTGTTCCATGAAGACATTGTACATTTTCTACTGCAAATATATAAAAACTTAATTTTTGATTAGTAATATGTATTGCTAAGAACTTAATTTGGACAACTTTAAAGATGATTTTCTCAATATTTAGATTTTTTTGCACCCTCAGATTCCAGATTTTCAAATATTGTCCGATCATAACAAAACCATATATCAATGGAAAGCGTATTAATTCCGCTATCAGATGTATAAATCTCTAAATAAATAAAAAATACCCTTATTACTGGTTTTGTGATCCAGGGTAACAAAAACACACAAGTCAGTCGATTCTATAAAGATGTGTTACATTTATCAGACTTCACTTGTGATTATCCGATTTGAATAAGACAAAACACTGCAACATTTTGTTTTCATAACACATTTATGTTTAAATTCTGAATATATATTTAATATACTTAAATGCTGAATAAAATGGTGGTTTCTTAAAGACGTTTAAGCACACATCATGAGAACTTGAAAAGACTGAATCATAAGCCGATTTCGATTAACGTTAATTGTGAAGTCCCAATAACGTTAGCACTTTAGCCGTGTAAATAACGTAAGTGAATAGTCTCACCTTCGTCCTGACACGGTCGTCGTCTTCTCTTCTTTCTTAATGGACGATCATATCCAAGCAAAATTTCGGGATGAGGATTTTCTGTCGTTGGTTGTCGGTCGACAAAGTGGAAGGAGCATACGTTGACGTTACGGGGGGGGAATTTCAAATTAAGCGCTGCCAGCCATTGTCTTTTACTCTCGTCGTCGGACGGCATCTTGTGCAATTTAAATGGTCTTGGACACTGACATTCTGATCGTATTTTTGGCTTGTGTTCATAACACTCCTGATCGAGAAAGTTTTTCAGTTTTCTGTAGCTGTTGTGACAGCCTTTAACCGCACAACATTTCCCCGAGCCTCCACGATTCGCCATTACCGCTAACGTCCTCTTGCTGATGACAATTACTAAACGGAAGTTCGAAGCATCCTACAGGAAGTCACTCGCCTCTATGGCGCCCTCTATGGAGAAGCGAAGAAAAAGGTCTATAGTTGCGCTGCCTCTACTGCCGTGACATCATCGTAAATGCGCCACAAACAAACACACAACAAAGGAGCATATCGACGGAATGGTGTTCTTCACTCTCGGCATATGGATGTTTTTAACAGCAATGGAGAAGCCTATGAGAATGCTTGGGATTTACCCCCCCAGCATAGACTGTGATGGGAGTAGGGTTGGGTATCGTTTGAATTTGATCAATTTCGATTCCGATTCTGCTTATCGATTCCGATTCTTTTCGATTCCCAGTTTCGATTCCAATGTGATTAAATAATGATATCAAACATTTATCCTGTGTCTCTTTTTAGGAAACCATGTATTGGAGCTGAATACCATGAAAAAAAAATCAACAGACTACATAAAAACTGGACTCTTTAAGAGCTGTTTGTGTGCAAAATAGAACTGCATGTTTAATGCAAATCAAATTACTTTTCAAACACACAGTATCATTATTTATTTACATAATCTGCTTTTTTTTCTGAACCGTACATGAGTTTTATCTGTACTATACTTTTTTCTGTAAATGTAATGATACTGTGTGGTTGAAAAGACTGAGAACTGTTTCATTCATATACATGACAGCTGCTCTCTTTAGGTCAGCGGCAGCGAGAATGCAGGTTTAAATGTTTAAATCACACTGACTGATGTGATCGTTTGCTGCATGGCAGTGGCGGAGCCAGGATGATCATAGGGGTGGCCAGCAACCAGCCTGGGGTGGCACAGAAATCTACATTATTTCTATATAAAAATGTGGTTGACTATAAAATACTAGACTATTTTAGTGCCTAAAACACAGCTGAATACAATTCATTTATACTTAATTGTAATTTAGATATTTGTAAATTATTATATCAAGTAATACTGAGTGAATATGACACATTTTTGTATTATTCCTCACCTCCAGGTATTTTAATAAAGGGCTCACTATAGCTTAATTGCTCTGTCTGTTTGGTTCTGGCTCTCAAAACCCCCCAAAACTTGTTCTCTAACAGTACATACTCATGGATGAGACATGCAGTTAGTGATAATAAGAATGTGAAAAAGGCCGGAAGACTACAGCACATAAATGCCCGATTGTAAAATTAGTTGTTTTATGCATTTAAATGGTTTTATTTTCCTTTGTACTTTTAAAATGAATGAAAAAATAGTGATGTTTTTTCTATAAAATGCATTTTGCTCACATTTACTTGTGCATAAAATTACTAATTAAAATACATATCAGCTTGCACCTTATTGTGATCTGGAATCGCACGAGAGCCTATATTTTAGTATGCATTTGAGAGACGTTCTGAAATGTAATGCATTCATACATGCATGCACAGTTTGCAGCTTTAATCGCCTTTTTTGGTAATTTCATGACTTTAACTGATGACAGACTCGTATGCAGTTTCTTGTGCACTTATTTATGATGACGCGATCAGGGCGTGCGCCGTGAGCACAGTGACGGCTGACAGGACATGAAAGATTGTTTTACTGACATATAGCCTAATAGTATCTCATTGTTCTACCGAAGCTCATTTGGCAGGTGTACCTTTTCCGCGCTCATTTGATTCACGCCTGGCGCTGAGGCAAAGCTGCAGTGCGCGTCTGAAAAGTCTCCTGCTTGATTTGGATGCAAAACAATACACCGGTTCCACGTCTTAATAAAGGCTTTTCTTGTCAAGAAAAAGGGGACAAAAACTGCAGTTTTGAGCAGGGTGGCCAAGCTTAGATCAGTGGTGGCACTGCTGCACGGATGAGCTAAGTGATCACAACATTGTGATCGCACACCTCAAAGGTTTAGGAATACAACAATTTTAAATTCGTTTTCATTTAGGAATAGAATTCCGTTGTGTTTTTAAATCATGGTTCTCGATCTTTCGAATCTATTCAATTTTTCATGTTTTACCTTCTTGCAATAAGTTTAGCTATCACAGATTTATCAGCTTTTTTTGGCTTCGTTGCAAAACCAGCCAAACTTTGTGCTTAATTAGCGACAAGTTGAATCATCACACCGTTCAACATATGAAGAAAAAAAACCGTATAGGATATAGGGCTTGCACGATATTGGAAAAAACTAATTGCGATATATTGTTTTTTCTCAATTATTCGATATGAATAAAAAAAAATTTTAAAGAAAATTTTTAATATCTCTGTGGTAAAAAACAATGAATTGGGTGATTTTTAGAGGTAAATCAGGCATATAAATAAACAAATTACTGAAAACCATGATCTGCGTGCCTCTTGTCTACCACCGACACGCGATACCGCAACAAATAATGACGAACCCTTTCAGTATGCTGTCTGTCTACACTGGATATGCGCGCGCGAAACATTCCCGGCATCCCGGTCTATATCCCCGTTATGACACCAAAGTTCAAATGATTAGTAACAGTAGCTTGTCCGCGCTGAGACAATTTTAGGGCCATGGCTTCTGATGGCTAAAAGCATGGAAAACGCCACATGGAAAAGCGCGTGCTTTTCTCCTTCCTTTTCGCCAAAGCGCTCTGGAGCTTGCGCTTTCGTGGCTTCTGCGTGCAAACTTCACGCCTCCCGACAACGCTAAGTTTTCGCAAAGAATAAATTAATTTAGATGAAACTGCAGAGCTTTGCTTTACATTTATTTAAAAATCATATCCTGCAAGCTGTTGGTCTGGATAGATGCTGCAGTGTGTGACAAAAAAACAAATCATATATAATAATCGCTTTGGATAGGTGCAACATGACTAAATAAATTATACAAACTTTGGTAGCCTACTAAACACGCCACATCCAGATTTCACAGCTACATGAAGAAGTCAAAAAAACGTGAAGAACCTATAGGAATCGATAGGTGGAATCGAAATTTTAATTTGACAACAAGTATCCGATTCCTGACCTTAAGTATCCGATTCTGGAATCGGAATCGATTTTCGATTCCCAACCCTAGGTGGGAGTGCCACAGGCTGTATATGAAGAGGGCAGGGAGGGATGTTCGTGCAGGTGTGCTGCGTTACTTGAATAGTTAACTATTAATGTAGAATGTTCTGTAAAGTGAATTAGCAATAAACTATTGAATAATATTTCAAAATGTACAATGTATCCTATGTGTTTTTTATTTATGTGTTGGTTTGTATCATCTTGGCATTAATAATTTGTCTTTTTCAAGAGGTTCATTACGTGCTCATACAATAATACATATTTAATATAGTATGGAGGTACACTTATTCGATCAGATTGTTTTTTTAATTGAAGCAAAACACAGATACAAAGGTAAAAATATAAACAGTAAACATACTCTAAAAATATACAAAGTGGATCCGCTCCTCGGCTATCAACGAGAGGAACATCTGTACTTCCTCAACAGACAACAAAACAGCTATTTTTTTGTTGATACAAAAAGGTGCATTTGTTCAAACAAAAGTTGCGTCCGATCCTTCGCTGGCTGTGCTGATTTAAATCTAGCGGGTCTATGTTGGGTCTCGTGTCGCAAGTTCAGTGACGCAGTAATGACGATTTTCTCTGGCCAATCAGTGATCAGTAGAGTTTACAAGTCACGTTTTGGTAATGGTACGGATCGCTTGGAACCCCGGCCGAGGTGGTACTAAAAAAGTACCAGGTACCATACCCAGTGGAAAACCCCCCAAAAGTGAACCGTACTGAACCGTACCGTGCCGTACCATGCAGTGGAAAAGCGCCATTAGCTATATTGGATCCGGACTTTGGTCTTAAAGGGAAAGCTGTCCAATATTCGTTCTGTCTGCCATTCATGTTAATCATAGCACACTGCTAGAAAATCTCTCACTGCTCTTGACTAAATCACGTTTGGAGCGGTTATTGCGGTAGGCGAACTGCAGTGGGTCGAGTGATGCTGGTAATGCAGAGCAGATGTGATCTCTGATAAGCTTCTCAAAGCACTTACTGATGATGGGAGTCAGAGCAGCATGACGCCAGTCATTCAAGCAAGAAGCTTTGGGTGTCTTTTGTATTGGCACAATGGTGGATGTTTTGAAACATTGGGGGACAACAGACAGGGAAAGGGAGAGGTTAAAAATGTCCGTGAAGACTCCAGCTAGTTGGTGAGTGCATGTTTTAAGGACACGGCCAGGAATGCCGTCTGAACCTGCGGCTTTGCGGATCTTCACGCGCCGGAGCGATCGGGTAACATCCGCTACAGACACGGAGAGTGGACAAGCCTCAGCAGTCTCGGCCACGGGAGCGCTCTGTGTGTGGGAGGAGCGTCTGACTTCGAAGTGACCGTAGAAGGTGTTGAGCTCATCAGGTAGTGAGGTAGAGGTGTTTGTAGCAGGATGTTTTCAATCCTTGTAGTTCGTGATGTTGTGGAGTCCTTGCCACATGTCTCTGTAGTTGGAAGTGGTGAACTGTGCTTAAATCTTTCCTTTGTATTGGCATTTTGCTGTCTTGATGGTTTTGCGGAAGGCATAGCTGGCTTGCTTATAATCATCCGCATTACCAGAATTAAAGGCGGAGGTTCGAGCGTTGAGAGCTGCACGAACATCAGCGTTAATCCACAGTTTCTGATTCGGGTAGGTTCTGATTGTTTTGGTTGGTACAATGTCTTCTATGCACTTCCTTATGAAGCACGTGACTGTGTCTGTGTAAACATCGATGTCGTCATCGGATGCAGCCCGGAACATATCCCAGTCGACGTAATCAAAACAGTCCTGTAACAGAATCTGATTGGTCCGACCAAAGCGGAATCATCCTGAGGGCGGGAATTTAAAGTCCAGTTTGCAGTGAGTAACTGTAGAACCGATTTCCAAAAGTGTTTGTCTGTTGTAAACAATTCAGCAGACAACATCCAGAGCAAGAAACATTCAAATTACGTACAAAACAAACAAAAAGCTGCCAGTTTGGCTCTGAGCTCGCAAAACAACGGCCATACTCGGCGCCATAATTGTCATCGCACCAGTACTTCGGTGTTATGTATTTTATTGCTTGCATGTGCATAATGGCCCCTTAGAGAGAACAGGCAGGCTGTGGATGAGTGACAGAACAGAATAAGGATGGAGCAAAGTGTGGATGCGTTGCTCTTGAAGGACGTTCAACTCGGACTGGAAAATTGTCAGTTTACTGCTAAGAAACCCACGTCAGGCAAGTCTGATTCAGGACATTCTCCTCAGGGTTGCTAAATTGTTCGGTTTCATGAAAAAGTGATTTAATTTTGCAATGCCTAAGCCAACGGTTTTGTTCATAATTTGCATATAAATTTAAATGAATGTATTTGTTTCCCCTCTGCAACAATTTTCCTACTGTTTTGACAGCAAAAGGTTAAACGAATTTTGACAAGACGAATAAAATTTGCTAATATGCTATTTTTTAATTTTTGTACAAACTATACGATGTTATTATAATTTATTTTCTCTGCGACACTTTTTCCTATTGTGTTGACAGCAAAATGTAAAACTAATTTAATTCTGGACAAGACGAATAAAATAAATAGCCTACTATAAAATAAATTTTGTGCAGACTACATTTTTATTTGTTATCTCTCTCTGTTTCAGTAGTGGAAATTTAAATGTGAGATTCTGGAAACGAGATCTATATTTAGCGGGAACGGTCGGGTCAGGAAGAAAATTATTCTGCGGACACAGAGGGTGAACAAAGAGTGAGTTTATAGCGGGAGCGGAATATAAGCTCGCGAGAGCTTGCTCAGGTTGTTATTCTTTTAATAATTTACTGTACAAAGAATGGCTTACAAACGATGATAAAGACTGTTCCATAATTCCAATTAAACTCAGAAGATATCGAAAAAAACAAAGTTATAGAAATGAATATTATTTTGTTATTATTGTTAATATAATTTGCTGTTTTAAGAATAAAGAAGACTACTTTATTATTATTAATTTCCATGTTCATTTACAAGCTGCATGCGTTCTTGATCAAAAGTCATTCAGAGCTCTAGACTCATTCTTCCCACTGGTCACATTTTTGCGACTAACTTTCTCAGTTTCATAATTTGGTCGCACCATTAGATTAATCAATCCATGCTGATTGACACATTTTTGCGACAGTATTAAACTTTCTCAGTTGGTGCCCATGACCCACGAAGCGAGCACATAATTTGGTCGTTTTTTTTTTTGGGGGGGGGGACTTATTAAAAAAAAAATTGTTGATAGAACATTAGATTAATCAATCCATGCTGATTGACTTTTATCATAGTTTATAGTTATATGGTAAGTGTCAAATTTGCACTGTAAAGCTGTTCATGCATTCAACCACTGAGGGCGGGCATCAGGGAGTATTATTGCATGCGCAAAAGAAAAGAAGTCTATTATTCTCTGTCACCTTCTCTGGTTTAAGAAGCGGTCTTTTACTTTTGTTTGAAAACCCAATCCTCCGTTGCGCTCAGTCCGCTGCGTGCACCTTCACGGTTGTTCTGATAAAGTGAATATGACCCACGAAGCGCTAGTAATGAAAGTGTGTCTCTTCACGTGATCAGTGAAATTTGACTCCTGCTACAATGTGCCGTTGGTCTGCAGCGAGCGCTGTATGAAGCAGCAGCAGACCATGCACTTGCACAAGTGCGATCACGTAAAATTTGTACTTGCACATTCTAAAAAAAATGGTTGCAAAATGGTCCCATTTTGGTCGCAGTCTAGAGCCCTCTCATTAGACATAGTTTTTTTTTTTGGGGGGGGGGGGAGACGTGCAATTAACCGCCAAACCGCGATATTTGTTGCTGCTTCGCCACGGTAAGAAAAAATCCCATACCTTCACAGCCCTAATCGAGAGCAGCCCGTGGCTCTGGCCCGAGCAAATAAACGGTCTGCGCCATGTTGACCAAACGAGTAGCGCAGATTCGTTCCGCTTTTGGTTAGTTTGTCCAATGTAGCTCTTGTAAATCGGACATGATGAGAACGCAAGGCTGTTCATTCCATTTTTCAAACTGAGAAACAAACTTTCTTTGACAATATGCGTTGAGATGACGTCACGGGACGCGTCTAAGCCCAAAATCTGGAAAATTTGCGAGCTCTTGTGAAAAATTGCAGAGTTTGCTTGATTTTGCGATAAATTCAGAGATCGCAAAATCCTGGAGGGACTGAGTTATTAAGATTGATGTCATTTGGTGTGTGTGTGTGTGTGTGTGTGTGTGTGTGTGTGTGTGTGTGTGTGTGTGTGTGTGTGTGTGTGTGTGTGTGTGTGTGTGTGTGTGTGTGTGTGTGTGTGTGTGTGTGTGTGTGTGTGTGTGTGTTGGTCAAATTTGCTTGGAAAAAATATGATCAGAATATCAACTTAAATAATATGCATGCACTGTATTTTTCCTCTTCCGCTGTCGTCGGTAATGCAGGGAATGTTGTGATTGGTTGTCAAGGCAGCCAATCAGAATTTAGCAGCCTTATCTCTGATTGGCTGGAATTATGGCATATTTTAACGCTGGGTTGTGTTGAGCAAGCGAGTCGTCGCCATTTAGAGAGCACTGAGGGCGGGCATCAGGGGAGCAAGCTAGTAAAACGTTGCATGCGCAAAAGAAAAGAAGATTTTTGTGCGCTCAAAATACTTTATTCTATGCGAGACAAAAATTCTCCACACAACTCAGTTCACACTTCTACTGTTCTCTTATTAATATCAGGTGTGTTGATAGTTTCATCTGTTTGATCCATCGTGTTGTTCTGTTGTCACATTTACCGGTTGCGCAGCAATTTGGGAAGCACTGCCGCTTACAGGTGCACTTCACAACAGCAGCGTGTGAAATACAGAATTGAGCAAAATTATGACATACCGGTTTAAATATAATATATGCCGGCATTTTTCCAGTACCGGTATACCCCGCATCCCTTACAGATATGTTGGCACTCTCCTGCAATAAAATGATAGGTGTAAAATCGAGTGATGGTATTTATGTAGGAAAGTTGCAATATAATGATCATATATTGGTCTACTGTAAGCAGTAGTAGGTGTTGTGATAAAATGGTGCTAGGTAGTTTGCAAAAATAAAAATTATAGAATTTTTCTAATTTTCAGATAAACAAGTAGTTACTGTGGATTGGACCATTTCTAAACAAGATGCTTAATCAGTAGTGCAAGGAAGTAGTTTTACATGTTACAGCATCTTATGGACAAAAACTGGTCACCCATATGTGGGTGCTTATAAGTGTGATATGAGTACAGAAATAATGGCTTTTTGTTCCTATCACTCCAAAACAAATAGCACCTATAGCAGCTGATTCATGGCCCCTTCCTAAATGAAACACAAACAACCAGAGTGAAGGGATACGTGCATTTTATTTTTGGATTAAAATGCTTGTAGCGCTAAAAAGTATTGCTTTGTGTGTACTGCCCATTAGTACTTGTTCTCATCTGTCTTGCTGTTTATATAGGGGGTGGAGCACAGATGTGCCTTTGAGAGTGCGAGACATGGAGGAAGGAGATTGTTGTAGTGGAAGAGCATGTCAGAACATGCCACCACCTCTGGATCAGGATCTTCCTAAACACACAGAAAGAAGGAGAGAAGGACAGGGCATCCCCCTCCCCCTGCCATGGATCTTCTGAAATTAAACAAGTTAAAACCCATCAGAATTTACCAGAGGGCAGAGGGATTATGGGTGGAGAGGAGGAGGGTCATGTGAATTTGCAGCAGCTGCTACACTGAACGTTTCACTTGACGAAATTGTGGTGTGTGTGTGTGTGTGTGTGTGTGTGTGTGTGTGTGTGTGTGTGTGTGTGTGTGTGTGTGTGTGTGTGTGTGTGTGTGTGTGTGTGTGTGTGTGTGTGTGTGTGTGTGTGTGTGTGTGTGTGTGTGTGTGTGTGTGTGTGTGTGTGTGTGTGTGTGTGTGTGTGTGTGTGTGTGTGTGTGTGTGTGTGTGTGAATGCTGGTAGACAGACAAGCTGACCTTGGGCATACTATTTGACCTCTTCTTCTTCACCTCTGTCCTGCAGCTGTTAGGGTCAGTCAGTGTTTTTGTGTCAGGCTGTTTATGTCCTCAATGAGACAACCCGTCAGTGTTGGGGTCCATGTATCCTGTTTATTGCTTCTAATATCTCACTTTGTTTCTCTGTCTTCTTCAGGCATGAGCCATGAGCCAAAGTCACCATCATTAGGCATGATTTCCACAGCGACCCGCACCACGGCGACAGTCAGTCCCCTCACCCCATCTCCCCTCAACAGTTCTATTGTGCCCAATGGCAGTCCTGCATCTCAGTCTGCTCACTCGGGATTTGCCGCCGCTCTCCGCAAGCTGGCCAAGCAGGCAGAGGAGCCCAGAGGTAAGCTGTGACCCCCTGACATTTAGTCCCTGACCCATGTGTCATGTGTCAGTGCTCCAAGGCCACAGATGTACCCTGGGTGTCGTCCCTTTTTTGCTATGATAATGACCCTTTAGTGGAATTCAAACTGGACTGAATTAAATCTGCTTTTCCTTGCAAGTCTTGGCCATGCTGGACCACAGTGTTTACTATGGCATTATCTCAACAGGGTCAGTAGTTCATGGCTCAGGTCATGATCCAATGTTGTTGGCTTCTAGGGGCCCCATAGAGATTGAGTGAAATAACTGTATACTGAGCTAAACATTTTATTCTGCTATTTCTAATACTATGTATTATCATATTTGGAAAAAAGTTCTGAGCAGGCTACTTTATGCTAGATAAAGTACACCCATCCCCTAACACTACACATCTTGGCTGCGCCCAAAAGCCTCCACAGGCAGCATATGGAGGTAGGAAGGCAACAAGGCATGTCCGAATCCAATGATCATGTCACATCATGTCTGCTGAGATACCTTCATCTGATAGATTTTTGAAGGCAGCATAAAGGTATCCTTCGCTGCCTATGTTATCCCACAGTCCTGTGGGTTTGTTTCTGTAACAGTTGACCTATGGCATCTGAAAGCTGTGGTTTTTGGTCAATTTGTCTGTAAATGTTATTTCCACATTCGATGTCATTTCTAGCTAGAAATTAGTACTATAGAAAATGTCATATTCACTTAGTTATCCCCAAAGCGCTCTCTATTGATGCTACTGCATTACTGTGTGCCCACAGAGAGTGGCATTTTCTACAGATAACATGTGTGTCTGTGTTCACAGAGAATGGTGTTTGTGTATTTAGCCTGAAGAAGGTACAAACACATATTCTCTACATGGTGCTTGGCTGTGTTTGTAGACATTGTCTCAGCAGGGAAGCAGTCTTTAACAGTCTGCCAGAATACCACATGCTTCCTGTCTTCTCCTGCTTGTCCCTAGTGTGAGTGCTCGCCAGCAGACCCATGAAGAGCTGTCCATATAAAGAAAGCTTTGGTGTGAATGGATCCATCACCCTGCTGTGATTTTAATTTTATGTATTCTAAAATGTTGTGTGTAAAATGCTGGATTTACAGGACCACAATCGGGGCGGCACAGTGGCTAGGTGATTAGCACTGTTGTCTCAGAGCAAGAAGGTCCCCGGTTCGAGCCCCAGTAGGTGTGTGGAGTTTGCATGTTGTCCCTGTGTCTGTGTGGGTTTACGCTGGGTACCCGGCTTCCTCCCACAGCCCAAAAACATGCAGGTTAGGTGAATTGAAGATTCTAATTGGCCCCCCCCCCCCCAACTTGTTTCTTTTGAATATAGCCATATATGCTGAAATGGCATTAAGAAGAAAATAAATAAACAAGACCACAATTAAAACCCATCGTTTTCCAGTTCAGAATTTACCAGCTATCGTTGCCTTTGGACCGTTCTCTGCTGCTTCAACTAGTCTCTGAATGTGACTAATTGTGTGAGATACCTGACAGTAAATGAAGAATGAAATGATATTGAGACACTATCCAAAAACCCACCTTTGAGTTAGGTCCAGTTACACATTTACTTGCCACCTAGAAATCAATTAAAAAGCAAACTCTGTTTGGTTGACCATATTGTCTCTTCCTTTGTGAGTGGTTCTTGGTCAAGATAAACTGCAGTGTGGAGACATTATGCTGATGCTCAGCACAAGCACTCAGCTAGCTGTGTTTCATCACCTGTGTTAACTCTGCCTTCTGTTTCTCTTTCTCATTGTGTCTGTATCTGTAGGCCATCTGTGGGTGGCATTTAAAAACAGACAGTTGATGCATATTATGATTAGGTCACTCTCACAGTTAAAAACAGCTTTAGAAACGCCTCTTCCCAGTGTCTGTCTGATTTGTCTCCAGTCCAGACAGCTGTAGGTCGGCCGCAGGAGTAACCGTGATCTGAATAATGGCAGGTCAGGTGTAGGCTGACATCCAGTTTCCCTAAACTTTATTTCAGTTGCTTTGGCAAGAGAGTGTGTGTACATAAACAGAAAGTTCCCGCTGTGAGATTTCCTGTTAAAAACTTGACAAATTGAATTAATAAATAAATAAATCTGAATGAATGTGGAATAAATATGTATACTGGACAAACTAAATGATAAATACCTAACCTACCTAAAAAAGTAAATTTGCGAGGCATCATTGTTTTTTTTTTACCAAAACACCACATCTTATATTCTCACAAAGTTATATTTCCTCTTACAATATGATAATTAGAAGTGGTCCATTTAACCCTGTTGCCTATACACATAATTTGATTACAAATGCCATTCATTTCCATTACATTATTATAAAACCATTTATTTCTGAGATAATTGGATTCAATGTCAAATGTTTATGGTTGCATACTAGACAATATTAGGAAAAAAAGTTGCAGTATGCACTACACAAGTATCCATTTCTGAACACGGCCAATCTGTCTCTCTCACAGCAGGTGTGGTGTGTGTGATTTAATTAACTGCTCCATGTGGACTTGGATATTAAAAAGACAGAGACACAGGAGTAGAGGGGAGGAGTAAGTCTCTAGTTCTGGATGAGAAGAGAGAGCGGCAGACCCTGGGGGTAGGGGTGTACCCTGTTTTTTGTGGCCTTCCATGTGTAGAAACAGGCTGCATATATAACACAAGCTCATCGTCATACTCACATAAGTGATGGTGGCTCTGTTCCACAAACTGGTGACAATTTAAATCATCATAGTTAGTGGTCGACCGATATTGTTTTTTTGACTGCCAATATCTTGGAAAGTAGGGTGGCCGATATATAGCTGATATAATTTTATTTAATTTTAATTAATATTTAAGAAATTTTAAATAATTTGAAAATGGATAAAATTAATGTGTAAAATAAACATACTTATACTTTTATTTATTTAGTCATTTAGCAGACGCTTTTATCCAAATCAACTTACAAATGAGGACATTATAGAAGCAATCAAAACCAACAAAAGAGCAACAACATGCAAGTGCTATTACAAGGCCTGGTTAGCCTAACGCAATACACGTAGGAAGGTTTTTTTTTTTTTTTTTCTTTTTTTTAAACGAGTATGTAAAATATAGAAAAATTAAACTTAGTGTTAGTTTTACAAGAAAACCTAGCAGTTAGAGAATAAATATGCAATTGATAGAGGGTCAAATGTTTGTTTTTTTAAATAAAAAGAAGACAGATTAGATAAAATAAAATTAGAATAGAGAGTGCTAGAGTTAGAGGGTCAAATAAAGATGGAAGAGATGTGTTTTTATCCGTTTCTTGAAGATGGGTAAGGATTCAGCTGCTCGGATTGAGTTAGCAGGTCATTCCACCAATGGGAACAGTTAATGAAAAATTCAGTGAAAGTGATTTTGTGCCTCTTTGGGATGGTACATAATGCGTCGTTCACTTGCAAACGCAAGCTTCTGGAGGGCATATAAATCTGAAGTAATGAATTTAGGTAAAGGGGTGCAGAGCCAGAGGTTTCTGTAGGCAAACGTTAATGCCTTGAATTTAATACCAGCTATTTAGCCAGTGCAAATTGATGAACAAGGTGTGTGATGCGTTCTTTTCGGCTCATTAAAGATTAATCTTGCAGCAGCAATTAATTGTGGAGTAATTGTGTTAATCCACAATTAATTGTGGATAAATTGTGGAATCGTGTTCCTGTGGCTCAGTGGTAGAGCATTGCGTTAGCAGCGCAAAGGTCGTGGGTTCAATTCCCAGGGAACACACATACTGACAATACATGTATAACCTGAATGCACTGTAAGTCGCTTTGGATAAAAGCGTCTGCTAAATGCATAAATGTAAATGTAATTGTAGAGGTTTGATGGAACTGGCTGGAAGACCTGCCAAGAGAGCATTGCAATAGTCAGGTCTGGACAGAACAAGAGCCTGAACAAGGAGTTGTGTTGCATGTTCTGAGAGAAAGGGCCTGATCTTCTTAATATTATATAATGCAAATCTACAGGACCGGCAAGTTTTAGTAATGTGGTCTGTGAAATTCAGCTTATCATCAATCACAACTCCAAGGTTTCTGGCTGTTTTTGAAGGAGTTATGGTTGATGAGCCTAATTGGAAGGTGAAATTGTGATGAAATGATGGGTTTGCTGAAACCACAAGCAGTTCTGTCTTAGCTAGGTTGAGTTGAAGGTGATGGTCCTTTATCCAGCAAGAAATGTCTGCTAGACATGCTGAGATGCGAGCAGCTATCGTCAGATCATCAGGATGGAATGAAAGGTAGAGTTGAGTGTCATCAGCATAGCAGTGATATGAAAAACCATGTTTCTGAATGACAGAACCTAGTGAAGCCATGTAGACAGAAAAGAGAAGTGGTCCAAGAACTGAGCCCTGTGGCACCTCTGTAGCTAGATGTTGCGACTTGGATACCTCACCTCTCCAAGATACTTTGAAGGACCTATCTGAGAGGTAAGAGTCAAACCACTGGAGTGCGGTTCCTGAGATGCCCTTTCTTAATAGGGTTGACAGGAGGATCTGGTGGTTGACCGTATCAAAAGCAGCAGACAGATCCAGCAATATAAGTAATGAAGACTTGGAAGCCGTTCTTGCTTAAATGACAAAGTATTTTTTTCACAAATAAATAAATATTTAATAAAAAAATAATTAAAAAAAGTAAACTAACTAACAGGGCACTCAGTATTCTGGGAAGTTTGTGTGCATTGGGAATCATATTGTTCAAATAATTTCAAGGTAACAGTCATTTTACATACAGTACACAGTGAAAATGACATTAATATGACTGTGGGCAAATGCATAAATCGCAGCATAATTTGAAATCACTAGTTTAAAGTTTGCAGGATACAAATGCACACTTCACAAGATCTCAAAACTGGATTCTACTAAGTTTGCAAGATTCGTGAAGTTAAATGTCCACTAGTCATTCAAAGATTTGTTTAAATAATATAAATGCATATTTGCTGATTCTGAATGCTGTCAGCAAACGGGAAAGTATTATAATATTTGTCTTTCTGTTACTAATATAAAAATAAATAGTTATAATACTTTTTGTATATATTTAATTCCTTTGTTTAAGTACAGTTATATCTGATTATTAGACTTCTATCCGTATTAGACAGAACTGTTAACGACAACAGCAAACTAGAGGAAAATGTGAGCACTGTGTACTTAGGCGCTACTGCTCTCAGCGCCGTCAAAATAAAAGTTCCACCTCGAACGCATCGGCCAAACAGAAAAACTTATCGGCCGATGCCGATATTTGAAAGATGCCAGATATATCGGTCGACCACTAATAGGTATGCTCCTGATGTGAAGGATGTTCCGAAAGGTAATTGGCATCACAAACTTCAGATAGGGCAATCACTTCAGATATTGATTGGGAATAGGGCAGTCCTAAAATGTGACAGACTCCATGAAAACATCCAGTAAGTATGGTGGACAAAGCAATATAAAAAGAGCTGAGGTATAAATAATTTGATGCTGAAAAGAATTAGGGCTGTTGCGACTTGTCGATTTTAGTCAATTAGACGATTTAAAAAATCGTCGACTTCATTTTGCTCGCGTCGACTTACCGGCAAAATACAGGAAGTGGCGCATTTCACGGATGAGAATCCAGAAATCACATTATTAGAGTATTTTAAGAGGGTGCATAATATATTAAACCCATTTAAAATTAAATAATTAAACATATTTGTGAATTCACACATGCTATAATTTAATTAAATAATTATATGCGATGCAGTTCTAATACAGTATATGCACTTTAATTATTTACATGTGTGTAGGTTAAGTATGTGCGTCACACAGCGGGCTCCGTTCACAGTAGCTCTACAGAAACATATAATTTACATGTGGAGCGTCTCAAACTCCATCTCTGCATGTTGTGAGTTTGGGTTTATTATAACGTTCATCTGGAAATGCAACATGTGCCATTTAATCAGATTTATAAGGTAAATAATTTATCAATCTAAGCAAACACAGGAGAATACATTGGAGATTTCAAAATAAAAGCTCAAATCCTCACTCTGAGTTTACACGTTTGGATGTCCACATTTTAATTTAATTACAGTGGCTATAGCGTTTCTGTCCTAAAGAAATGGCCAAATATTAAAGATCAAGTGGACATTTTAATTAAATGGTGCTTGGTCAATATTAAACAAGGATTAGATTGCGCAGTATTGTGTAAACCCAATAATCAGGCCGTCAGCGCCCCCTGCAGGCCTTTATTGTTATGCGCAATGTACATTAGCTCTGTTGTTTATTAGTGCTGTGTTCGATACGATGAGTATCGTCACAGAGATTTGACGATACGAGTATTGATACAGCTGGCCCTGTATCGATATTGTGGCACATGTGCAGCAGTGGACCGCACTTAATTTGTTTAAAATACAACAGAGACACCTAAAATGTCATTTAACAACAATGTCATTAATCTTGCCTGTCCACACCTATTTCTTTCTTGCCTGATATAAAGATACATTTTTCTAAAATGTACCAGCTTTTGTGTTCCATAGAAGAACAGAAATGCTTACAGGTTTGCAGTAAATTATTTGTGTGTGCTGTGTATTTTTTATACTCATTACAGTATTACGTCTCATTGTCAAACTACTGTCCATTTTTGTCAACTACATTCATTGTGCTATTTAATTGAGTTAATTGTTTAGTTGATCTGTTTCTCTTTTTGTGAATAGTTAATTTGGGACTTTTGAGTTTTGTTTAGATGCATTAAGAACACTGGTTAATGTAAGATTAGTAGGCTACTTTAATTATTAGCTTAATATGCTGTGTAACTAGGGGTGGGCGATATGGAAAAAATATAATATCACGATTTCTTTTAGAAATATCACGATTCACGATTTTATCACGATTCTTCATCATGCTGGTTTTAGTATTTTGTAAGTTGTCTGAGCAGTACAGCCAAACGAATTTCCCTATTATAAAGCCTTTCAAGTTAACAAAAAAGGGGAAAAAAAGAACGGCAGATATTTATAATAATAATAATAATTTGTTACATTTATATAGCGCTTTTATGGGTTCTCAAAGCACTTTACATAGAAGGGGGAATCTACTCAACAACCACCAATGTGCAGCATCCACCTGGATGATGAGACGGCAGCCATAGTGCACCAGAACGCCCACCACACACCAGCTTATGGTGGAGAGGAGACAGAGAGATGAGCCAATCAGTGTATGTAATTAGGAGGCCATGGTCAAAGGCCAATTTAGTCCAAAGTCAAAGATAAAAATGTTGTATCTTTCTCATTAAAAAATAAGAACAAAGATGATTACAAATACACATAATATACAAGTAAAACACAGCTTTATTTCCAGTTTAATAGAGTATTTAGATGAGCTTTCAAGACTGAGAACAAAGTAAAAATAAAAATGATGCTGATTCCTGCAAAATGTTTTTATCAAGACATGAGTACCTGTGTTTTGTTGTTTTATTAGTGTTCCTGTGGCTCAGTGGTAACAGTGCAGCGCAAAGGTTGTGGGTTCAATTCCCAGGGAACACACATAATGACAAAAAATGTATAACCTGAATTTACTGTAAGTCGCTTTGGATAAAAGCGTCTGCAAAATGCATAAATGTAAATAACGCGTCAAAGAGACCACCCTAAAATGTCATTTTGTCATTATTTACCTGTCCACACCTGTATTTCTTTCTTCAGCCTTTTAAAAGGATACATTTTTTCTAAATATGTGCTTTTGTGTTCCATAGAAGAAAGAAATGCATACAGGTTTGAGTAAATTATTTGTGTGTGCTGTGTATTTTTATACTTCATTACAGTATTACGTCTCATTTCCAAATTTTACTGGAATCAGATGTGGGTTTGGTTCCTTGTGCATTATTTGTGTGGCTTGTGGAGATGTTGCCCAAGTAGAATGCATAGAATTGGTCTCTTGTGTGATTTCATCTCAATTGAGGTCCAGCTTTGGAAAGAACAAAACTGATGTGTGTTCTTTTAGAAATGGTCTTGATATCTGCTGTTTCATGGAATGAACCATGTGAGCAAAAAGCAATGACGTGTGTGTTTGTGTGTGTGTGCATGGGGTAGCATATGGACTGAGGCGTGTTGAGTTCTGCTCTCACACCAGGTGTGAAATGGGCTGTTTAATTAACTGCTGATGGTGTTCTAATGCAGCCTGAGGTGGGTGGTGTGTGTGTGTGTGTGTGTGTGTGTGTGTGTGTGTGTGTGTGTGTGTGTGTGTGTGTGTGTGTGTGTGTGTGTGTGTGTGTGTGTGTGTGTGTGTGTGTGTGTGTGTGTGTGTGTGTGTGTGTGTGTGTGTGTGTGTGTGTGTGTGTGTGTGTGTGTGTGTGTGTGTGTGTGTGTGTGTGTGTGTGTGTGTGTGTGTATGCGAGGGCCATCTGTCTGTGTGTGTTTCATTTGAAAGAAAAGACACTCATAAATCCTACTTGAGAGAGATCTGATGCCTGCCTCTCCGTCACACACACATTCTCTTGTGATGATGTTTGGTGAAGTAATTTAGCGCTAATGCTATAAAGACACATAAAATATAAATGTGTCTGACAGATCCACACTCACGGGAGCTGCAGGAGGATGATGATGTTTGATGGATGAGCGCGTGCCAGAGTGAATAAAAGAAAAGAAAGCTGTAAAGGCGGGGGGGGCGGGGGTATCTTGCTGCACATGTGCCTGCAGTCCTGCTGAATTATACATTGTGTCCTGTGTGTCACACTGGGAGAAACAAATGAGAAGACAGTGAGAAATTGCAGCAGATGAGCAGCTATCAGTAATGACTATGCATCACACTGCTGTTGTGTAATAGGGAATTGCTTCTGTAGGTAGCAGTATAAGGCATCATCGGCATTACACTCCTGACATGAAGGTAACAAAAGTTAGGCAACTTAATCACACTGCCTCATCCCATAGCTTATTTTTTGTCCAATTTCCAGCAGAATGGCATTCATCCATCATGGATAAGGCAATACCATAAAAATATAATCCAAGATGGCAGATGTAGAGTAGGGATGCAACGATTACAGATTTTGTGTGACTGTAAATGTCTCAGTTTTGTTACCGTTCTGTTCCCATCATCTGCGATTTCCAGCACTTAATCAAGCAACTATTCTTTAAAACATGATGATGTTTTATTTCACATGTCATTGCGTTTGCGTTGGCTCTCGTGTTGAGCTATTTCGTCCGCAAACATTAAAGTATTCGGTTTCTAAAGCGACTCATTTGGCGCACATCGTTCTCTTTCTATGAAACCTGTAAACCTCATTCACCGGTTTTAACTCGATAGCGGCACCAGCTCTATAGCGGGTTGTCCGAGCATTGTAATTCTTTCTTTTTTACTAAAATTCAATCAAATGGCTTCCCAACTAATTTTTTGTGTGTGTGCGGCACATTATTTCTCTACGCGGCCGCATGCACGTGCAGCTTAGAGGGGAGCATTGGTGACAAGGATTATGAAAATTCTATGGTATCAAAGATTTTAATATCATAAAAAAAATGTTAAGAAAAAAAATAACTATATCGTGATATAAAATTACTCATATCGTGATATAAGATTTTGGTCATATCGCCCAACCCTATTTACAATTACACATTCAATTGTGAAATGTATCGATAAAAAAAAATCACAATTTAAATACAGACTGTATTCAATCAAATTTGTGTGTACTTTGTCGTGTCATTCCTCTGATGCTGCTTGTTTTGGAATCTGTTGTGGGTCGTATCTTTCATTCACTTCACAAGTTGCTGCTTATGTCGATTGTTCCAAATCACTTTTTCAAGTTTCAGTTTAGGGCTGACAATATCAACAGTGGTTTGTTTGATCTCTCAAAAAAAAGAATACTTGCCCCAATCAAAAATAAAGACTTTTGAAGTAAAATCAAGTGAACCAAAAAATGGTTCTGATATTAGGTAAGGTTCAGTAACATGTATTTTTTAATTATTTTGTGTATCTTTTTTATTGTTAGTTAGCACTAATACAACCTCTTAACCATCCTAACCCTTGAAAATAATAATTATTTGCTGCCCTATTTCAGTTGGGATACTGCATGAGTAATAGATGCTAGTTTAGGAAGAGAGGCTAAGGTGTGTGTGTAGCCTGTGTTAATTGACTGAATGAGACCGGAGGAGACACTCGGGTGTGTGGGACTTAGCTGCAATTTGCTGTTGTAGATTCACTCTCACTCTCTCATTCTCTCTCACTCTCTCTTTCGCTCTATCACGCTGCATGCATGTTTAGCATGCAGCTTTCTTCTGAGAACACCAGCTCCTAATGTCTTCCCTCAAGAAAAACCTGTTTTACAGATATCATCTGGGCTTAAATGTCTTGACACTGGAATGAACAGGGCTGAGGTGACTGAAAAGTAGTTCTTATTCAGATTATTATCCCGCTCCATTTTTAAGGCATATTTTCTGCACTGGGTAAAATTTACGATAACATTTTAGCAGTGTTGGGGAGTAACTAGTTACATGTAACGGAATTACGTAATTTAATTACAAAATAAAAGTAATTGTAATTAGTTACAGTTACTAAGAAAATATGTGTAATTAAATTACAGTTACTTATGAAAATGTTAAGGATTACACAGAGGGTTACATCTGATTTTTTAACACACACTCCCACATACAGATTTAACTGATTTCTTTCATAAATTGCAGTGACTGCTCTAAAATATGAAGCACCAATGTTTCAGAAATTTATATCATGGTTTTCCGATAAGTCTTATATTTCCTATATGGGTTTATGTATATGCTTTTTTAAGATTAACTGTTTTTTCTAAGGCATCATTAGATTCCAGTGTTTCATGTCATAGCTATGCAAAGATTTGATTTTAAAATCAATATCATAGCTATTAAACAATTTCTTGTTATGATTTTAAATCTGTATTTAACCTCATAATGATTTTAAAGTAAGTCTGATTTTGAGGTGGCTGTGCTTCAAAGGGGACATCGGATGCCTATTTTCCACAAGTTGGTATGATTCTTTAGGGTAATCTTGAAATGGTCTCGGTGGGTGTGTAAAAGAACACAGCAACTCGTTTCGGTGCATATCTCTTTACATGCTAATGAGCTCTGCTCACCCCGCCACTCTCTTCTGTGGAAGAGCAAAGGCGATTTGCAGATAATCATAAAAAAATATAAAGTGGGAGACTTACTTCTTCTGGAGGTGCAGCTGGATCATGAACAATGGTTGCTAATCCATCCTTTAGTTTTAACTTTTTAACAAAACTTGCCTTGAATTGGCCCTTATTCAGAAAGCAGTCTGGAGTAAAATGATTTGCGCAGCCAGACATAAACTAATTTAGTGAAAGTGAAGTGACGTGTGGCCAAGGATGGTGACCCATTCTCAGAATTTGTGCTCTGCATTAAACCCATCCAAAGTGCACACACACAGCAGTGAACAAATACACCGTGAACACACACCCGGAGCAGTGGGCAGCCTTCTATGCTGAGGCCCCCGGGGAGCAGTTGGGGGTTCGGTGCCTTGCTCAAGGGTCTCACCTCAGTCGTGGTATTGAGGACGGAGAGAGTGCTGGTTATTCACTACAAAATCAAAATTGCTTGATAATTGAGACTGTTTAGGCTTTTGGGGGATCAAAAAAGGAGTGAATTTTTACCATTGTAGGGTGGTTGTGTCCACACACTGCAAAGACACACTTATATGCAAATGAAGATATTTTGCATCCAACATCTCCTTTAAAATTAAAATATTATAATCTTAATTCAAGTGATGAAGGCTTTCGAGAGTCTGACAGTAATTAGTGTTAAACTCTACTGTAAGTTTAACCCTGCCTGCTTTGCATGTTTGAAAATGATTAATAGTTGAAAATATTAGAAATTTAGAAAAGTAATCAAAAAGTAATCAAATGTAATCAGTTACTTTACTTTTATAAAGTAATTGAAAAGTTACACTACTTATTACATTTTAAGTAGGGTAACTTGTAATCTGTAACCTATTACATTTCCAAAGTAACCTTCCCAACACTGCATTTTAGTATAGGGACCAATTCTCACTCTTAACGAGTTGGTTATTAGCATGCCTATTAACATATTGACTGTTTATTTGTGTAATTTGAATGGGAGGGGGCGGTCTAACTATATCCTTTTCCCGACTTCCTTTCAGAACAGGATATCTGCGCTTTACACAGGCTTATCGCTTACCAGTACAGCCTGCACTCAGGACTGTTGCATGCGCTGCATGCACAGACCAGTGCTTTCTGCATGTATTTTATTTGCGGGGTCTGCATGTGCATAAAGGCCCTCAGACTAACAGGCAGTTTGTCGATGTGTGATAGAGCAGAATAAGGATGGCAAAGCAAAGTGTGGATACGCTGTCCTTGAAGGACGTTCAACTTGGAGTGGAAAATGGTCAGTTTACTGCTAAAAAACCCACGTCAGGCAAGTCTGACTCGGGACCTACTTATCAGGGATGTTAAATTGTTTGTTTAAAAAGTGATTTAATGTCGCAATGGCTACAAGCCAACGGTTTTGTTCATATGTTGCTTATAAATTTAAATGACAAATGTGTTTTTTTTTCCTGCAACACTTTTCCTACTGTGTTGACAGCAAAATGTTAAACAAATTTTGTATTTTGACAAGATGAAAAAAAAAAAAAATAGGCTACAATTTTTGTACAACTTATACATTTTTTTTTTATTTTCTCTGCTACACTTTTTCCTATTGTGTTGACAGCAAAATGTAAAACTAATTTGATTCTGGACGAGACAAATAAAATAAACAAATTTTATTTGTTATCTTTCTCTCTTTCAGTAGTTGAAATTTAAATGTGAGATTCTGGAAACGAGATCTACATTTAGTAATAACGGCCGGGTCAGGAAGAAAATTATTCTAAGCGGACAGCGGGTGAACAAAGAGTGAATTTATAGCGGGAGCAGGTGGGTGCAGATGCGGAATATAACCTAGCGGGAGTGGAACTAAAACACAGTTTCACTTAAAGGTGGGGTAAGCGATTTCTGGTAGCCAATGTTGATATTTGAAATCACCAAAACAACCACGCCCCTACCCCAAAAGGGTCTTGCCCTTATTTTGATAGCTCCACCCCACACATACATCGCCTGGTATTCAGCGCTGGAAAGCTGATCCGATATTTACACGGGTCCTACTTCTTGCCTAATCGTTCCGCAGATGTTTTCCTCCTTTTGTTTTTCTCTATCGCTAGGCTCAACTAATGTCGATCATGTGCACTGAGCGCTCTCTCCTCTGCGTCATGAGTAGACACTCCCCTTACTGCTTATTGGCTACAAGTTTGTTTTGGTACTCAGCACCGACTCTTGATCAAAAGCCATTAGAGATTAAAGTCATTAACCGCCAAACCGCATGATTTGTTGCTTCTTCACCATGGTAAGAAAAAATCCCATACGTCACAGCCCTACTTATCTATCATACTAACTATAAATAAGAAGCAAATTTTATGTTTATTGAGGCAAAAGTCATAGTTAATGGTTTGTTAAAAGCAAGGATTGGATGTTAAAGTGTGACCAAATGTGCATTATTTGGAAGAGAAAGAAAAAAGCAGTTAATTCAGAAGTTAAAAACACACATTTTTAGGTTACCTGAGAAAATATTCTTAAAATCTAAAAAAAAGTAGTTGTTGGAGCTAAACTGGACAGGGCTAGGGCTAAAGACCTAGGGTGTGCATACATGTTGTTACATTGATCTTACATTTAAAGTACCTGCATGCACTTAAACCTACCCCATCCCTAACACTACCCGTATCCTAATGTCAGTAGCAGCAAATGTGAATCTTGCAAGTTTTATCATGTGTGTATATACAGTAAGCATATGCTACATTTTATAAGTGCAAAGCAGTTAAAGACACCTAATACAAAGTGGAACCTATTACTTCTGTGGGGCACAAGACATGTTTAGCAGATTAACACCTCAGTCACCATTCACTTTGATTGTATGGAAAAAGATGCATTGCAATTTAATGGTGACTGAGGCTATATTCTGCCGAACATCAACTATGAGGGTCAGTAAACCCTTTATTTTGTTTTCTTTTTTTTAGCGGAAGACCTATTTCAATATAAAAATATTCCACATGTGCCTCATGAGTTTTTTGTGCATTGGTTTGTGTTATGTTAGACTCTGCTCACCTCTTACAGCAGACAAACTGACAGACTGAGAGACAGATGGAGTGTGTGTAGAGGTGCACTAATGATGACAGCTTTAGAGAGTGATGATTAAGCACTGGATTGTAATTGGCTGGATGTCCATGCAGATAAATAATTCAGGAAGAACACGCAGTACTTTCTTTTTTCTCTCTCTCATCAGAGCTTTTCCTGTCATCTCTCTTCATGAATTCTCCTCCCTGTCTCCATGGAATGTTTGATGTAGGCTGTGTGTCTGTCTCTCTACTCCTCCACGAGACATTTATATTTATATAGTATATCCTTTCCACTTCAAACTGAACTAGACAAAAATAAATGCACATAGCTTTAAGTGCAGAGATGTGTAAGAAGCTGGTGCAGTGTGTTTGCAATGTGGGTTTCAGTTTGCTTTTAATTATAAGCTACAATCTCATGCAGAGATCACATGATTTTTATTTTTAAGCATAAAGGGAAAATAAATAGATAAATGGCATGAAATGGATTACAGAATGACTGATAAACTGTTTCTCTCCTGTTTCTTCTCATTTAGCAGGATCTTCCATCAGCAGCGAATCATCTCCTGTCTCATCTCCGGCCACTAACCACAGCTCCCCAGTCAGTACACCCAAGCGAGGCCCCATGGGTCCAGTTATAGTGCCTCCTGTGGGCCACAGCGTACCCAGTACCCCACCTGTTGTCACCATAGCACCCACCAAAACCGTCAACGGCCTGTGGAGGAGCGAGAGCCGACCTGTACGAGAGGTAAAGTTAATCACATTATACAAAAGCTCTGTTCAAAATCTTAGAGAGCCATCTCATTGATACAAAGACAGCTTTGTAACATGTTAAGAGAGTCTTATGGCGCTTTTCCACTCCACTGCATGCTATGGCACGGTACGGTTCAGTACTGCTCACTTTTGGGGGGGTTTCCACTGGGTACAGTACCTGGTACTTTTTTAGTATCACCTCAGCCGAGGTTCCAAGCGAACCGTACCGTTATAAAAACGTGACATGTAAACTCTGCTGATCACTGATTGACCTGAGAAAATCGTTACTGCCTGCGTCATTGAACTTGACACGTCATTGACACAGAACAGACCTGCGCTAGATTTAAATCAGCACAGCCAGTGAAGGATCGAACGCAACTATTTTGAATGGCTGTTTCGTTGTCTGTTGAGGAAGTACAGATGTTCCTTTCGTTGATAGCCAAGGAACAAATCCAGCAAGAGCGTGATGGAGCAACGCGGAATTAAAAAGTTTTTCAGGAGTCACGGCAGTAGAGGTGGCGCAATTATAACGACACATGAATAATCCCGCCCACTCTAAAGCGGTTCTAAACTGCAGTGGAAACACAAACCAAGCCGTGCCGTGTCGTTTTGAACCGTGCATATGGCACACAATAGTGGAAACACTTCAGGAGTTTCGAAGTCATCATCGCCACGGCTGAATGAATGTGGTAGAAACACTGTCTCTCTAAAAGCCCTGTGAATTGCAAATCGATGACCATTCGGACAATTCAATTTCTCCCAAGCATCATGATAAGCTTCATCGTCGGTTCTAAAGAAAATACCCTCCAAAGCCTTACTGACAGGACCACACACATACCTCTTAAGGTAGAACAGTTTTTCAGCAGACGAGATGCATTTTCCTTCAATAAGTGCAATGAATGAGAATTTCCACTCAATAAATCGAATAGGGTCTCCTGCAAAAACTGAAGTTTCTGGTACTGGCAACCAACTCGTGGCTAGACTATCATTTCAGATGCTGTTTGAGTTTGGGATGCTGTAAGGTTTAGAGTCACTTGAGGTGATTCCTGAGATTTATCTTGCTTCTTTTTAAGATTGGCACACTCTTAAAATGAGCACATGGTTTCTTTAACAATCTCTTTGTCATAGACCTCTAACTTAGCCTGCCCAGCTCTCACGTCTTTTTGTGCCTGAGACACCAGCCCAATCACTTGCATTTTGTTTCAGTGGAAACAACTTAAAAAATATGCCGTAATTTTGCTCATAAATGTAAGTAATACATAATTCAGAACTGTAAAGGGTCTACTTTTATTTGTGTGCACTCACAATATCAACAAAATGTTGTGCTTTTATAAAATAAAGAAAACAAACATGTTGAGCTTTCTGCCATCTCGTCTTGAACTGGAGCGCTTCACAAAAATGAACCAAACTCAGCAAATACATGCCTCACAGACAAGATAAATATATATATAGAAAGCTTTAAATTACTACTTAACAAAATAAATCAAATCGAAAACTAAAAACTATTTCATTATAATCATAATCCTTAAAGATGAACTTCTCTATAAAGGCGTGTCTAATGAGGAGATGGCGAGTCCGTATCATCATCATCTTCTTTGCGACAGGGACTCAGAAAACACTAGTTTATTGGCAAATAATTCAAATATCTCCATACTATTTCCCCCTGACACATTCATGGTAATTACTTTTGCCAGTGCTTTGAAGCAAGCTTTAGCCTACTCTTCAGCTGCACTGACGGCACACATGCTGTTGCTGCTGCTGGACACTAAACACCGTTGAGCCGCTCTTGACAGTCGTGGCAGCACGGTCTCATGTTCCCACCAGCGTGGCAATTGTTTTAATCACTAATTGATGGATGTCTAAAATATAAAAATAAGGAGAAGCCTAAAACAGGCCCGAGGCCCGGCCCGCGTCTGAACTATGATGTGAAAATTGGCCCAAAGCCCTGCCCTAGTGGCATAAAAAAGGAAGCAACATGCCTACTTGAGGCGGTTTGTGGCATGAAAAACTGGCGGCTTGCTTTATTCATATACAAGTACAGTGCTGAATTTTCATTTGCTTTGTGAATCACAGTGTGTCAGAATGTGTGTGACATGTTTGGGCGATACACAGCCGACAAAAGGACCAGCCCCCCTCTCACCATACACACCTCTGTCCCCAGTGTTAAACAATATCCCTGCAACAGCACTAAACATCTGTGTCCTCACCCCTCTTCAGATGCCTGAAGTAAGTGTATATGCATACTCGCTTTGATTAAAGGTGCAGTCTGTACGTTTTGCATCTTTGTCGCCATCTCTGTTTGAAACCTGCAATTGCAGTTATTTGCAGGAATTATTTTCTTTACGTGGGTTGTGCACCAGCATGGCTCCTCAGTGCGAATAAATCTAATGTTTTGATGTGTTGCTGTCAGTCACTGCACCGGTGTGGATACTGTACTTAGGAATCACAGATTATGTTTTGAAAGTATTGCCCAAATAAGAATTTTCACTGGATATTGTCATCTAAACAATTAAGTAACATGTCTGACACTTTTGTTCTGATTAACTGAGGAAAAAAGCATTACAATAAATCACGCTACCAATGGTGATTAAATCTAACAATTGCATCAGCTTTGCGTGACTACATGTATGTAGTGTGTATTAGTGTACATGTAGATTTCAATTTCAGTAACTTTACAGTCTAATCTCTAATTGTCGTACCATTAAAATTTCATATAAAGATATTCTTTTAACCAAAAAAGCTAATTATTCTACCTTAGAACTGGTTCTCTTTGAAATACAAAATGTATGTAATCCCACGTAGAATATCTGTAATCAGATTTAAAACTGGAATATAATCTAATTTCAGTCACTTGCATGTGTTTCATAAACACACAATCCTTTCTGGATTACAATCCGCCATAAAAATAACACATTTGATTATTCCAGCTGCTGTGAGAAAAGTCTATAAACGATCCTCCACCTGCAGCAACCTCAAATGCAACATAGCCTATTAGCCGGGACAACTTCTTTATCTTTACAGACATAACGTAATGACACCGCGGCATGCTCAAATTTCCTGCGAAACCTACCCTGTACCACTCAAACTCACTGGCTGGTTATGTACTTGCTCAAAAATAGATTTTGGATCAATTTTAATCAAAAAAGAATAAAAAATCACAGACTGCAGCTTTAAAGAGTACGGTCATCTTCTTCCTCTGGCTACTTCTATGCTCACCCTGAGAAACTGGGGTGCCTTTTTAACTAAAATGGAGCTGGCACTCAACTGGGAGATCTGTGATCTAGCGTGAGCGAGAGACGGTTGAACACCTCTGACATCACACTTTATGACAGGAGGGGTTCGACTACACATACTAAGGATTCTGGGCCGGTATATTTGAGGGAAAGGGGGAAGGAGTGCTCAGGCCATAGCACACACACACTGAACAAAGAGCTCTGTCTGCTGCTCAACTCTTATTATTGCTGAGTGTGGGCACGCAGGGGGGTTAATCCCATAAACTAAGGTTCTATAGATTTCCCTGACTGCCTCGACCCTGACCCTCTAGTTACATAATCATGTACAGTGAAATACTATTGTGAATTACAAACTGTCTCTCTTTTCGCTTACTGTGACTTCAGTATGATTTTTTTCAATAGTTGTCACATACACACTCGTAAGTTTTACTAAGACATGTTGTGTGAGTGTGGGGTCCTCACTATACTGAGGTAGTGTATCTTCCTGCCTGAATGCCTGCCAAACAAAAGCCACTGAGACAGAGAGAAAGACAGAGGAGCCAGGCATCAGGCAATCCTGGGCTCCATCACAACACACTACTCTTTCATTTTTAATGTGTGTAAGCCCCACTGCACACCTGTCGCCCTACACACACACACATACACACACATGTATATTTATGTAGCTCTATAAAAGGACATGATATATAGTTATGTTGTTTTAACAAGATAATTATAATCAATGCAATCTAACCTGAACCATGCCAACCAACCAAAGAAAACAGTAAAATGATTATTATAATCATGTTTTTGTTTTTTTATGCATTTATGAATTTCGTCCCCAAAAATGGCTAGTAAACTGACATGTACACACAGAATTTGTTTGTAATGCAGTCAATGACCAGATATCATTACATCCTTGTTTTGCATTTTTATAACAAATAGCCATACAAATTTGATAATTTAATTCTTTAAAATGACAGAAGTGAATTTAAAGTCGCCTGTTGAACCCATTAGCATCAGGATTGACTAAATCACACACAGATGGGTAAATCTCAGGATGCTCTCTGGGCCTATTTAACCCTAAAATCAGTTCTTTGTGTAATGTGAGCGGAAAAATACTAAATTGACAATCCTATATTGTCTTATAATATAATGCTTATATTTGCTTATAAACCTATACATGCTTATAGGTTTTGAATATATGACTATTTCTGTAGGCTTATAGTCTACACCAGTATGTAACTGATACGATCAGTGAATGAATTTAAAAGTGAAGGAATTTAAGACTGTGAAAAGGGATGGATAAAAATGTTGTCTGTACATCACACACAATATAGTAGAATGTTAGGTTAGGACAATCCTATATTGTCTTATAATATAATGCTTATATTTGCTTATAATACCTATGACATGCATGTTTTGCAATATATGACTATTTCTGATATGTAGGTTATAGTCTACACCAGTATGTAACTGATACGATCAGTGAATGAATTTAAAAGTGAAGGAATTTAAGACTGTGAAAAGGGATGGATAAAAATGTTGTCTGTACATCACACACAATATAGTAGAATGTTAGGTTAGGTTAAAGGTGCAGTGTGTAATATTTAGGAGGATCTATTGACAGAAATGCATTATAATATACACAACTATGTTTTCAAAGGTGTATAAAGACCTTACATAATGAACCATTATGTTTGTATTACATTAGAATGAGCTATTTATATCTATATATTCTGGGGGTACCCTTACATCAGTGGTTCTCAACCTTTTTTTACTTCAAGGCCCCCTCCTCTGCGAATCAGTGCTTTTTTTTAAATAACCAATACCAATTATTATTATTAGTAGTTGCATGTTTATGTGCCCGAGAACCGATATTTATTTACTGTTATAAAGTAAATAAATGACTGAATGAAGTAAGAACATACTTCACTTTGTTTTTCCTCTTTTCAGTCATCTTTTATAAAAAAAATGTATTGAAAATTAGCAGACTTTCATGTTAAATTTAATCTTCATATTACAACAATAAAAAAAGTTTATTTATAAAAAAAACATCAGCAGCAACAACACTAATATTAACAATAAGCAAAATAAATGTAGAATGTCTAATGTTTTCAAATGGAGAAAATAAATAAAGGACAGGAGTCATATCAACTTCATTTTAAACTACAGTTTTAGTAGGTTTATAAACTGTTTAATAGGCCTATAGAGTCAAGAATAGTTCACGGGATAATTATAATTATCTACAACTACGTGACTCTGAATTCACGAGACTAACGATGAGCATAGACAACAGAGAGAGAATTCAATTCAGTGCAATGGCGATTATGTGCGCAATTCTCAAAACACCCACAAGATGGCAGCATTTATTGGTGAATCCGATATTACAAAACCGATATCCGATTATGGTAAAATGCTTACATATCGAGGAAAATATCGGTAAATCGATATATTTTGATCTCTTATCAATACTAAATATTTGTATTTGTATAACCAAAACAAAGATATACGAGATAAATGCAGATCTACAAAACATAAACAAAGCTGCGCTTGCGTACCATTTTGAATATCAGTAACGTTGATAACTTTCATCATGTTAAGCAGCTCATGTTGTTATAAAAACATTCACATTTCGGAATGCTTGGGTAAGATCACGTAACATTAAAACAGCCTTTTGTCTGTGCCACCTTTACTTGCCCGTTTTCATCACCTTCGCTTTAATTCTCCTGCACGTACTTGTTCACTAAACTGAACATCCAATCGGAGTTCTCACTCATGCCAACGACCCCGATGGCAATTCAACTTGTTGAATTGGGCAAACTGCCGCCGACTTGTGGAACACACCAAACAAACTAGCCCGACAGATGCTAACCGATTGATGCTAATTTTCACCAAAATTGTCTCAGGTCATCTTCAGAATATGCTGGCAAAAATGTATGGAATCAAAATAAGATTAATTGAACTGTTCTCGAAAAACATGCAAAAGAGTTTGACAAAGTGCACGCAAAAATTTACATTTTGAATTTTGTTGTAAAATGCTATATTTTACAAACACATTGGTATATCGTTACGAAACTTGGTATATGTCTTCGACACCATGCCCTAGCAGTACTCAAAACATTTTGTGGCAGCACCACCAGTGTTAACATGAGAGATGCAGAAATATCTGTCAGACTCTGTCTGTAATAACCTCTGTCAGTAAAATCTGTAAGCTGCAGTTAAATGTCATTAGCCATGCCACAAACAAAGAAAAAGCAATGTGGCAAATGGCAAGGTCTTTGCCTTCTCCAACAGTCTGTTCTCCGCTCAATAAATGGATTAGGGTTGGGACAGTTAGGCGTCCATCTCAGGTTTACGTCACAAATCTGTGATTTTGACTACTTTTGTTGTATTTGATCCACTTTTCTTGGTGACTGCACATTGGACACCTTCTCCTCTTGCAAGAGTTTATGGGAGCGTTAAGAGCGGAAGACACAGCTCAAGGGCCGCATGTGTTGAGTTTGATTTGTTGCTAAGTTAAGCATGTTATTCAACAAGAGGTGAGGGGGAGAGGAAGTCACAACATGGTGTTTAATATTTGATTTTGCCTGCAGTTAGCGGTCCTCTAAATATGGCTTTAATGTAGCACTGACAACCTGTGTGTACATTGATGTGATTCCAGGTGTGAAAATCCCATTACTTTTCTCAACAGAGAAACGGAATTTAAGCAATAACATGTAGACCTTTAAAGACAGACCTGCCTTGAGTTCTGATGTTGTTAAACAACAATATATGCTTCTATGAATTAATTTCAACTTCATTTTGTATGTGTTTAATAGCCATATTCCCAGCGAAGAACTACTGTGCATCAGTGGTTCCCAACCACGTTCCTAATGAATATCTCAAAAGGATATGTGCACAGTGCGAGCTGCTGCACACTCGCACACAGGTCTGCAATGCAATATTTTCATAAATGTAATAACTTGCCATTTTGGTTTGTTTCTCACCAAACCTTAGTGTACCTTCAGAACGCCTGGAATATATGCCATGAGATACATAGGATTATTTTACAATAGACTTGCATCCGCTTAAAAAAAAAAAAAAGTGCAAGTCACTAGTTTCTGCTATTAAATGGGCAAGTGCGAGCAGGAAATTGTGTGTGTTTCAGTGTTAATTTCGTCGATGAAAATTATGACGAAAAATATTCGTCAACAAACCTTTTTTCTGTGACTAAGACGAGATGTTGACAAGCTAAAACTAATATCTGATGATAAAAACTATGACTAGATTTATGCCGCATCATCGTTAACAAGACGAGACGGGACTCAAATGTTATTTGAGGACTACCGGGCATTCAAAATACATCCTATAGGCTAAGTTAACTGTCTTGTCTTTCAAAATGTGCGTCTCTGTCATTGGATAAGGGGCGTTTGCATATCTAGTCTCAGTATGGCAGCTGCAGTGGATGGATAGGCTACCAAAACGCGAACTAGCGATCCGAAATAATGGCCTCAGCACCTGAAGGGTTAGGGACTGGGTGACAGATGTCCCAATTCGTTGTCGATTAACTTAGTTAGTGAAGGTGGGATAAGCGAAATCGCGCTGATAGAAGAGCTCTCTCTCGCACATGTTCAACTTCTTCAGTTCTTAATCTCATACATTTACATTTATGCATTTAGCAGACGCTTTTATCCAAAGCGACTTACAGTACATTCAGGTTATTCATTTTTTGTCAGTATGTGTGTTCCCTGGGAATTGAACCCACAACCTTTGCGCTGCTAACGCAATGCTCTACCACTGAGCCACAGGAACATACAGTGCGCAATCAGCTCTCAGTGCTCAAATACACACAAAGCAGTCCAAATGTCTATCGTGTAGACTAGAGTGTCTCATGTAAATACAGTCGGTTATGGCTTAAGTGAGCGTAAACCAGTGGGTGAAAATTGGATGTGTGTCAGTATTACATGCATACCTCCTGTCTTAAAGGGACAGCATTCCTAAAGTAATACCTATCTGTGTCATCAATGTTAACCAACAAAATATGTTAAATACATGTATTTTTGTTAAGTAAACCTACTGTATCTGAAAATAGTTTAATTTGTATCCTACCAAAGAAATTAGAATTTATTCCAGTTTTTCCTAATCCTTGATTAAAATTTCTAATGAGCTTAATTGATTTGGTCTAAAGAGAAAAGAATTGATGACTATTTTAGTTTGAATACTATTTATAAAATAGCTACCAAAATAAATGTTGGTAACTGCAGTTTGTCTAAAAGTAATGACTAAAAGTTGACTAAAATGCAATGACTTTTCGTTGACTAAAACTAGACTAAAACTATGAAAGACTCAAATGACTAAAATGTGACTAAGACTAAGTATTTTCACTGGTGTGTTTCGAAAAAGCCTTTAGAACAACATCAAGGTGAGTACTTACCCTAGTTCACACAGTTCCAATAAGTTACGATGGGTTAAATAAACTCAGTAAACTAAATAAGCAGACTACAATCCAGTTTTGAAGTGTATAGGAAATATGTAGTAGTCGTAACTTTTTTGCTGAGAGTATTAATTGATGTTCACTTGGATTTTTTCCTCAGCAACGGAAATAACGTAATACCCTATTATTTATAGTTGTATGGTAAAATGTATATTTTTATTTGTGTATATTCAAAATGACTACAAAAAGTCATGCCGGCTTTGAAAAATAAAGAAAACAACAGAATGTGCCGCTTTAGCAGTGCACGTCTCTATTTCCTTGAACATCTTTCTGGCGGATGTCATTTTTAGAAAAAACTAAACAAAAAGGAGCTGTTTTCTCATTTTTTACTTTCAATATTAAATAAAAAATTAGTGAATGAATTATACACTGATTAAAATCCATGAGCACAGCACAATTAAGAGTCAGAGAACTGCCAATCCAGTGTACCTTCATTTCCCTAGGTGATGATGATTATTATTTGTTTAATCGTAATGTTTTATGGGGCTGGAGCATAATCTGCGGTGGTTTGCGCCACATCAAGCATAAGGTTTTACAAACTGTTGAAATGTTTAGGCACATCTGAGAAGTGCTGTAAATTTTGGAGTTTGCTTGGGGTTGTCTGGTAAGCATAAGAAGCTGTAATAATGCACTTTTCACATAAAACTCTCCTCTTTTGTCTGTTTAGGCTGAGTCAGGTCCTCGTGGAGTCAGCCGGGACAGGTTAAGTTCAGAGGCTTCTTCTACCCAAGAGAAAGGGGGTCCCACTGTCCCGGCCCACCTAATTGGAAACCCTTACACATTTGGCTTGACACCTGCGTCAGTGATGCAGGACTCGCGCTTTCAGCCCCTTAAGTGAGTATTACTGACGAACTGTAAGAAATTGATTTCAATGCTAAGCACACTAAGCCATATCGCTATTTGGATTTTAGAGATGTTTTGTTATTAAGAAATATTTTCAGGTTATTATGAATATCTGGCGGTGCAGATTACATGCGGGCCACCACAATCTTGGTAATTAATAGGAAACACTGGTTTGAATACTGTTAATTATTAGCTCAGGTCAATTAAATAATTTGGAACAGATTTTAATAATGCTTTACAAAAATGTTGAAATTAATATCAACGAAGATTAATAAATGCTTTGTAAGTATTTTTCATTGTCAGTCCTCTGCCAATCCATTGATGAAATTGGGTGTGCCAAAACTTTCTTCAGTTAAACAAAGCGAAAACTTAAGTCATTGCATTTGGAAACAAAGATGAAGTTCTCAAGGTGAATGCATACCTTGACTCTAGGGGTTCAAACAACAAAAAATCAAGTCAAGAATCTTGATGTCATTCTCGAGTCATAGCATAGTTTCAGTAGACAATGCAATAACTAAATCAGCATACGATCATCTCAAAAACATTCCAAGAATTAGATGTTTTGTTTCTAGTCATGACCTGGAGAGACCCGTTCATGCCTTTATCACCAGCTGAGTAGACCTTTTTAATGGACTTCTCACTGGCCTTCCCAAGACCATTAGACAGCTGCAGCTCATACAGAATGGTGCTGCCAGGATTCTGACTAGAACTAGAAAATCTGAGCATATTACACCAGTCCTCAGGTCCTTACACTGACTTCCAGTTACATTTAGGATTGATATTAATGTAGTATTACTCATTTATAAATTACTAAATGGCATAGGACCTCAATACATACAGATATGCTCTCTGAATATAAACCCAACAGACCACTCAGATCATTAGGAATCATGTCAGTTAGAAATACCAAGGGTTCACTCAAAACAAGCGAGTCCACTTTTAGCTATTATGCTACTACCCGCAGTTGTAACCAGCTTCCAGAAGAGAAGATATGCTAAATCAGTAGCCATGTTTAAATCCAGCCTCAAAACACATCTGTTTAGCTGTGCATTTACTGAATGAGATCTGTGCTATGTCCAAACTGATTGCACTGTATCCTCATCTTTTATTCTTAACTGTTTTACTTCATTTTCAATCAATTTTTCACTTTAAATTATTATTTGAGTTTCAAATGCTTCCTTCTGGTATACGGTATAGAATGCTTAAACTAAAACGCAATCGGTACAGACATTATTTTATTCCCACTGCTTTATGGCTTTTAAATCTGTGAGATGTCAGAATGTTGTGGTGTTATTTGTTTTGTTTGTGTGTTTTGTATGATGTTTACAAATTTTATGTTGCACCAATAATCGCCCTTTGGGCTTATAATAAATTTGAACCTTGAACCTTGATTGTGTATGAAATGCGCTATATAAATATACTTGCCTTGGCTTTAACAAATGAAAACTTATTGTAAAGTGTTACCTTTCCACTTTGTTACAATTTTGTTCATGCTAAAAAATTTAAGGTGCCATTCCTTGTGACATGATTTTTTTTTATTGACTATATTGCTTTAAATTCTCTTCCTATATTTCACTGACAGCCTGCCCCGTCAGATGCCCCATGTCATGCCCCAGGCTAGTGTTCCTGAAGAATATCTGAGGGGGTTTCGTCCTTACGCCACAGCTGAGGAGCTACGCATGCCCTCTTTACCCCTGGGTCTTGATCCTGCCACTGCTGTAGCTGCTGCTGCCTACTACCACCCTGGATATCTGCCCCACCCCTCCTTCTCACACTACAGGTACACAAACATGCAATGAATAACATGTTTACAACCCTGGATATGTGAGATTTTCAACTAAAGCAAATTAAGTGATAATTCTGTCCTTACTTACTCTCAGGTTGTTGCCAATCTGTGTGAATGTCTTTCTGTGATTAAGGAAGTCCACACCACAACAATAAAATAATGAACAATGAACGGTAAAAATATGCACAGGCAATCAGATTCCACCTAAATTTAAAGAGCTTGAGCATTTAATGTGGCAGATGACATAACTGCATTATGTGCTTATAAAAAAACAATGTTATCATCCATTGTAAGGACATATATATATTTATCATTATAGTTATCTTCTTGGTGTGAGCAGAGCTTAATTTACTGCACAGGACAACCTAAAGGTGTAACATAATTTTTGTATCACCACATCTCCACAATGGCACCTTTCCTGAAACGATCCCCAATTCAGCCATTTGTTGACCAAACAGCCCTAAACTCAATTTGAGCCAATATTGCTTTGTAGGGCTGGTCAGAATGCTAAGATTAACAGAGCAATGATTTGAAAGAGCCATGGTGTTTAAATTCTTTCAAACAATCAACCTATGAATGGCTTATTTATAGCTGACTAAGCTTTTGCCTATTTGAACTCTCTTAGAATGGATGATCCATTCTGTCTGTCAGCGCTGAGGTCGCCATTCTATCCACTGCCTGCAGGGGGTGCTCTACCTCCTCTTCACCCATCTGCAGTACACATGCACCTGCCTGGGGTGCGTTACCCTGGAGACCTAAGCCACCCCTCACTGTCCAGCTTACAGTCGGAATGCTTGTCAGAGAGGTACACAACAACACCATGAAACCTGGACGTAAACAGAAATACTAAAATATATTAATGTATTACAACTTGATGAATCACTATACCATATTATATTGTACCACTGTCATTTTTTTAATGGTAATGGCCATAAACTAATTTCATGACATTAAATTTAAATCTAATTGTAGTAAAGTAGTAACATTGCAGACTTGATTAAAAACATTTTTTTTTAAATAAATAAATAGCATTGGGGGGAAAAGATGCTCATTATTAATGTAACTACAAAAGGAGAGCTTGACTGTAGTTTGAAGGACTAGTTTAAATTTGAGTAGCTTGTTGCTGGACAAACTTTAGAAGTACCACAAACATTAGAAGTACCACAAACATTATGTGATATGTTTCTGTAGTTTGAGCTTATCTGTGTGCGTTGTGTCTTCACAGACTCCAGATGGAGGATGAGCTGCGACAGAGAGAAAGAGAGCGCGAGCGGGAAAAAGAACGAGAGTCTGAGCGAGAAAAAGAGCGTGAGCGAGAAAGGGAGAGAGAGAAGGAGCTGGAGCGTGAGAGAGAGAGAGAGAGGGAGAGAGAAAGGGAAAAAGAGAGAGACCGTGAAAGAGAGATGGAGCGACAGAAGGAGAGGTCAGCACGAGAGCAGAAGAGCCACTATCTGGCTGAGCTTCATGGGCTGAGAGGCCCCCCAGATGACAGAGCCAAACCTGCAGACAGAATCACTACGAACAGACCTGGTATGAACATTAATTCACATATGCCAAACCAGCTGAACTACAAAAACAGTATGAATGCTTAGTTGCATATCTATTTTTGTACAAGTTTCAGCAATTTTATATATACTATGGTTTAAGTAAACGGTGAAATCTGAATAAAATAAAATAATACAAAATATGTCATCATGATGGATGGTATAAAATTTAGGAGTGTAACGTGACATGTTTTTGTGAGATTCACTACACACATTCCACATAATTGTATTTTATGAGTTGTAATGTAAGTAGCAACAGACCTTTTGTTCGATACATCTGAGTGAATTTATTATTATAATTTTTTTAAATGGGGACTTAACCATCGGTTGTTGTTTGGATTAAGGCAGATCTAAATGGGAGTTTACAGTTAAGGGCCTGGTTTAAGCAGACTAAATGTTTGAAGAAGTCTGGCTTACATAATAAAGAGAAGTATTTTGCTTCACAGGAAGATCAAATTAGGACATTTTAATTATGATGAGCTAAAAAGTTCACGCTTTATTTTAAGGTCCAATTCTCCAATTTGCTGCTCATTAATAGTTAGTATGGTAATGGTTAAGTTTAGGTATTGGGTGGGATTAGGGATGTAGAATATAGTCATGCAGAATATGTGCTTTATATAAGTACTATTAAACAGCCAATATGTTAGGCATACTAATAAGCAACTAGTTAATGATGAGAATTGGTCCCTATAGTAAATTTTTGCTGCAAAAAAAAACATATGCATGGATTAACCATTCACAATAAGATGCATTGATAGGTTGAACTTCCATTAAATGCTGACTTCAAGTGGATATGAATCAGTCAATCAATTTTACATCATTTAATAAATGTATTTCCACCCTAATAAAAAATGATGTGCCATAAACATAAAAAAATGTCCTGTTATAGCTTTTTTAGGAACATCACGTCATCTTACAATACTGTAACGTGTAATGTCACAGGGATTGGCTGTCTTGACATTGACTAGGACTGCCCCTAATAGTCAACTAGTTGACCAGAAGAGGCTTAATCGATCAAAATTTGATTAGTCGCTTAATCGCAGGAAAAATAATCCATGGGAAGTGGTTGCATAATCCGTGACGGATACATCAATAACAGCTGGTCTATGTGGTAATTACAGTATATCGGTCAGGACATCCAAACGTTAATTTCGATCATCGACCTCAAATGTGTCTTATCATCTGAAACATGAAATATGGCTGCTCATCCTAACATTAAAGTCCTCATGAAATCAAAATTGACTTTATTTACTTAGCGCACATTGCTAGTCTTGAGGTAAACAATTAATCCGTGCAAGGTAATCCACTGAAAAAAATTGTCTTGGTAATCATTCATCAAAATCTGAACATTTGCTTGGGCAGAATATCCTTAACCACGCTCCTCAAACTGTTAGGTAGCTATAAGTGAGAGACAGAGAGGAGGAGCACAAAAATTAAAGTCAGTCAGCCAACCCACTTATATAGACAACTATGTCATGCTGACATGGTGGCTTGCTGGCTAGATGGCTAAATAGAAATGGCCTAAAATCTTGTTTAAAGAATTGCCTAAAAAAGTTGTTTAAAGCACAGATATGACAAATATATTTTCGCAAAGCTGGTTTTCTAATATATTTGGTCATTACCAGTGCCAAACACATGCACATTTCATTACCACTTTAACAAAAAACAATCAGTTCAAATCTAATTTGGTCTCAAGCATCACATTTCACTGCACTTTGTATAATCTTTAACCTATGTGACCCATCATTCTGTGCAGCTAAACATTAAGCATATAATTTCCCCCAGATAAAACCAAAGAGCCCATCCTTACAACCCCTAAACCAATCCAGCCTGGACTTCACCATTCTCTAAACTCCACCCATCACCCCGTGCCCAGCCTTGTCTCTGCTCATGGCATGTATCTGGGCCCTGGAGGGGCGGGACCTGCCAGTCTGACAGCGGCAACCATGCTGCAGCGCTCAAATGAGGAAGACCGCTGGTTGGCCCGTCAACGGAAGCTAAGGCAAGAAAAAGAGGACAGGCAGTACCAGGTTTCAGAGTTCCGTCAGCAGGTCCTAGAGCAGCACCTGGACCTGGGCAGACAGGGGGAAATTGCAGACCTGCATATAGAGGGACACAGGTAAGGGCATTTTTCACACTGGAGGTTGTTACATAGATGTCTGCATTCCCTGCACTTTAAACAGAATTTTATATTTTATTTTGGCATCTTTGCCTTTATAATGACAGGACAGATCAGAACCAAAAGGAAGCAAAGTGGGAGAGAGATAGGGGGTGGGATCGGTAAAGGTCCTCGAGTCAGGATTTGAACTCAGGACGCCCGTGGCGCTACAGCGCTGTATGTCAGTGTGCTGCCCACAAGGCTATTGGCACCGACAACATATGTGTTCTTTAATGACAAAAATTCAGCCTGCAATATTCAGACTTATTTTTATTTTTTTTATTATTACAGTAATTCAATTAATGAGCTGCATCAACAGGTGTCATCTAGGAAAAATTTAAATGCTGGATCATGAAAAAGCAGGTATGGGTGGTGATAAAATCATAAATCAGGAGCAATTGGACATCAAGTGAAAACTGTTGGACTGGGTGGGGATGGAATAAAATTGCTGAGTCCTCTTGTTTAGAGTCTAGTGTTTTTAGTTGGGGCGTCAGAATTGGTATAAATCCAGTTGACTTCAAAGAGTGATGTTCGCATGTTAACATCATCTACAGTGTACGAAGTACTGATACAGATGTGTTAAGTTTGTTACAAAACCTTGGGACAGTTTTGTTGCATTGCAAAAGTCAGAGCTAACAAAGACTGGAAAATGTATTTCCTCTTTTAGACCTATACCAAACCATCACGAGCCCAACAGCAGAGATCGTGAGAGAGACAGAGATGCCCATCCTCTCCTGGGAGCTCCGCCTCCTCTCATCTCCCCAAAACACCTGCACAAAGACCATGCTCCCCCACCACCAACCACACTTTGGAACCCTGTATCACTCATCGAGACCTCCACCGACTCAAGACGCACCTTGCACGAGCACCAGAATCTGGGTCACTATGATATTAGTCGGCTTCCCCTACCCCCCTCCAAACATGAACGGCATTACAACTCTGAAAAGCTGGAAGAGGGATCTCGTAAAAGGGACAGTTTGGATAAATATCCCCCCATCCAGCCCAGTGGGTTCTCGGAGTCAAACACTTTCTTAGTGGAGCTGGAAAAATCCACCCAAAGTTTCCTAAACCAGCAGAGGGCACCACTGAGTATGTCAGGGCCATATGGAGAGCTGAGTGCAGGCCTGAAGTCCAGCGGTTGTTTTAAGAGCCTCCAGGGGCATTCACGTCTTGCACCAGATGCCATGTTAGTGTATGATGAGTTCCTGCAGCAGAACAGACAAGCTGTCAGCAAACTTGACTTGGAGGAGAAAAGACGCAGAGAAGCCAGAGAGAAAGGTAAGTAGTTAACAGTGCCAGTCATCAAATGGTAAAAATGTTCACACAGCCATCCCAATGGTTCTTTTTTTTGTAAAAACTGGTGCTGATATCTATCTATCTATCTATCTATCTATCTATCTATCTATCTATCTATCTATCTATCTATCTATCTATCTATCTATCTATATATATACTGGTGCTGAGAGCTGGAGAGCCTTTAGACAATGTGTGATACATTTTCAGTCGCAGAAGACTACATTATTTTTATATAGCATATACTTATTTTAATTGCATGATTAGCCAATACATTTTTTTAATGCCCATATATCTGCAGATTAAGGCCAAGGTATACTTTGGTTTTACATGTACGAAAGAGAATGTGTAAAGTGCATGTGACATAAATGTCATCATTAGCATAGTTCACACACTGTATGCACAATTTCTCTAACCACATGTCACATGCATCTTTGTTTGTTTTTTTGCACTAATTAGTTTCCTCAAAGTGGAAAAGCTGGCTTGGTCTGTTGTTTCACAGTTAATAAAGAAACAGAAGAAATGGAACAACAAAAAGAAAAGTTTCTAGTAGAGGTTGACGGAACCAGAACTAGAATTCCACTTGTAAATGAATAAAAATATTAATATTAATTATTATATTGATCATTAAACTTAGTTCATAGTTTATTAACTAATGTTAACAGAAGAAACTTTAACATTTGAAAATGTATTAGTAATAGTATATGTTGAAACTCTAACAATGAATAATAATTATACAGCTTTCATTAATCTTAATGTTACAAATGGAGGCTTATTGTAAAGTGTTACCATTTCATTTCAAAGTCATGCTTAAAGTTCTTTAAATATCTACACAAGGGCCATTGCATTGAAATTATATACATATGGACATTGTATGTATACTCTCACACTTAAACTGCTTCTATTCTAGAACACTTGATGATGCTCTAATCAAAATAACAAAATATGTCAGTCGCACACCAGGCAAAAACACAGTGCTGCATCTAGGACAAACTTGCAGGTTATCACACACACACTGGATGTGTACAATTCAGGCAGTGGTCTAAAATGGTTTATTTAAATTAACAAATGGAAAAAAGTTTACTTCAAGAATTAATAAAGCAGCATAGATGAGTTTTAAGTTTGTTTTTTAAATTAACAGAGCAAACGGAAAGAGAAAGCGCGATCAGTATTACAGCTCTCTATGGACGTTTCTCAAACGGAAGGCTGCATCCTCCGGAGGTCGCATTTGTAGGCTGCATACGTCATAAAGATCTTATTTTAGGATATTAACTGTTATAAATTTGACCATTATTCTTAGTTAAGCGTAAATTGTTGTAATATGCTTATGACTCGGGAATGTAATGCTCAGTTAACTGAAATAAACCAGGCTTGATGACGTATGTAGCCTACAAATGTGACCTCCGGAGGATGCAGTCTCCCGTTTGAGAAACGGCCCATATCAGGGGTGCCCAACCCTGTTCCTGGAGATCTACCTTCCTGCAGAGTTCAGTTCCAACCCTGATCAAGCACACCTGTCTGTAATTATCAAGTGCTCCTTCAGATCCTAATTAGTTGGTTCAGTTGTGTTTAATCAGGGTTGGAGCTGCATGAAGGTAGATCTCCAGGAACAGGGTTGGGCACCCCTGCTCTTTTTCAAGCGTGCAGACTTTATTAGAGCCACAGAAAGACAAATGTTTGACGGAAAATGAACAATTTTACAGCCTGTGGTGAAGTCATTATGTACATTGACATCGATTTGGGACAAATGTAATTTAATGGAAAACTATGTGAATGGCGTGGCAGGATTTTCTGTCTTTAACTACATTTAAAGTCTGCATAAAATCAAAATTGCCTTTATTTACTTTACTAGTGCACAATGCAAGTCGTGATGTGAACAATTAATCAGTGCAAGTTAAGCTGCTGAAAAAAATAGTTTGTCTTGGTATATCTTTAATCAAAATCTGAACATTTGCTTCCGCTCTGGAATGGCCTCAGTTTGACGGCTTGGGCAGAATATCCTTAAACACACCCCTCCGACCGTTAGGTTGCTATGAGTGAGAGACAGAGAGTAGGAGCTCAAAAATAAAACCCTCTATTCAATATTCCGTTCCAGCTTGAAATAAGTTACTACACTCACTGAAATAAAGTCGGCATCAACTTCCGGTTCACACAGACTTGAAATCTGCATCTGCACAGCTTCACGTGTCAAAACAAACAACACAAGGTGTTTGTGATATTCCTCTAGAGGCCGCTCTCGCACTGTATAGTGACAGCAGACCCTTCTCAGCCACTCCAGCAATGGACGCAACCCAGAATAGCCAATAGCCGATAGTTCCAGCAATCAATTATCGCTGTTGATTAATCAGCAAAACTGATACTTCGGTCGATCTCTAGTTTCTAGTGGGTTTGTGCACATTATCAATTGGAATATATTTTAGGCTGAGTGTTTGATGCTAAGTCAAAACTGGAGTATAATTTGGTCTTTATTTGTACCATTTTTATCCAGTGGGTCAAGCTTACATCATTTGTAGGTCATTTCTAAGAGCTGTTGAGAGTTCAGTGATATATTTTGCAGGTTATTACTATGAACTGGACGACTCTTATGATGAGAGTGATGAGGAAGAGGTGCGAGCTCATCTCAGGAGGGTCGCAGAACAGCCACCTCTCAAACTAGATGATTCCGCTGAGGTGAATCACCACAGTCTTGTGCATTACTACTATAGTTATCAAATGTTTGTAAATATTGTTGCTTTGTGTAGATTTTTGATGATTCCTTCTGTGACTCTAATGACCTTGTCCCAGTAAATCAGTATTTATTGAGAAAAACCCTCTCTTCCTACAGAAGGTGGAGTTTCTACAGATGTTTGACCTGACCACTCTGGTCCGTCGGGAGGAGATGATGGAGGTGAAGAGGCGGAAGAGGAGGCACATGCTGAGAGAGAGGAGTCCTTCCCTGCCAGCTGTTCAGATCAAGCGGCCTACTCCTGCCCCCCTAATAACCCGCTTCACCCCAGAGGACATGAACAACAGCCCTGAGCTAGAGGAAAAGAAGCGCTTCCTCACCATCTTCAGCCTTAACCATGTCACTCAGCAGCAGAGAAGAGGTACTGTCTATTGTGTTCATATTGATGCCCTGTTTTTTTTTTTTATCTGGATATTTTCACACTAGAGCTTAATTCAGAGTCATTTAATACAATTTTAAGCAGGACTGGCAGGGGATGGTAGAAACCTTGTTGTGGACCAAGTGTAAAGCAGTGTTTCTCTCACCTCAGATGTATTGGCAGCAAACATGCAAGAAGATCCTTTCACAAGCTGTAACAATAATATATTTCTGTCTTTCTTGCTCTTTTTTTCCCCTGTGTTTCAGATAATGAGAGGGTTGAGGAGTTGTTGAAGGCCATAAAACAAAAGAGCGTGACTCTAGACCGCATCAGACACAACCCTCACCCGCTGTGCAGGAGCCCTGCAGCCCTATGCTCAGGTCAGTTCACACTGCCCTGTGTGTGCGTGTGCGCGTGTACGTGCGTGCGTGCGTGCACGTGTGTTTGTCCATGCAGTGAGTCGTGTTGTGTGTGTACACAGAATGGAGTGTTGTCAGCGTGAGTAAGCAGCTGACAGCTCCAGATGTTCATCACTCTCTGTTTTCTTAGCTCATTACCACAACATGTAATGAGTGTTTTACTGTGTGGATGACCCTCAGGAGATGCACAGCATCTGTGTTACACTGTGTGGGATGTACAAAATACTCCTCATGATAGCTTCAAAATCCCTTCTGTACAATCTGGTCGAGAGCCTGTTTGATGATTTGCTATGTTCATGAATACACTAACCTGCAAACATTAGATTATTTTAGTTATTTATTTATTTATTTTGCAGACCTGTCGTCTCAATCTCCTGTCCAATCTGATGAGCTGCTGAATGAACGGCCCCCCAGTCCCTCCCCCTCTGTGTCTGTGTCTGTGTCTGTGCCCCAGCCCCAAGCAGAACCCCTCTCGCACTTGGATCAGCACAGATCTCTCTCAGATCCCTTAAGACTGAAAGACTCTTCCTTGGCTGCTGCATTACCTGACAAATGTCGAGCCAATGACAGCATCCCAGGCAAGAGCTCTAGTCTGCTGAACAGTGTGCGACAGCCCCCGTTCACTAAAGAAAGTTCTGTCAATGTCAACGGAAAGACCAAACCCTGGGAGAGTTCCATTGCGGAGGAGTTTGCCCAGCAGTTCCATGAATCAGTACTGCAGTCCACCCAAAAAGCTCTGCAGAAGAGTAAAGGTAATTAGCAGTTCAAATTATCTTTAAGATTCTGTTATTGCATTGCTTACATACTTAACCACTAACTTAAAGTTGTCATTAAAAATGAAAGTTGTGATAGTCTTTTCTTTCTTTTTGTGACATATCTGAGTGAAATGACTTTATTAAACAAGAAAAAATGTAGGGTGGGACATTTTGTTTATTGAGAATTCATTGGATTCTCGTTTGCTATTGCTGCAATCTCGTTTGAGTGGCCCTTGCTCCAGTGCAGTGGTTCTCAAACTGGGGTACGCATACCCCTGGGGTTATGTGAGATGACGGAGGGGATACGCAAACTAAATTCTGAGTTTTGGTATTCATTTAATTCTACTCCAACTTAAAGTATAACATTAAAACCAAACATGTATTTCTGATAAGCAAAATTTAAAATGTAATGTAATTTCTAATGTAAAAACAGGAAAATGGGTGTGCCGTAAACGGTCAAATACATGATATCCAATCAGCTTACCTCATGTTTTGTGGTCAAAACTGACTGCTTCCACATAAGCAGCATGCATATGATAGGATGCCCTCTGAATATGCTGCTTTAGCAAATCGTGGCGCTGTTTAATATATCTTTGAAGTAGATCTTCACTTAATAGCATGAAGAGCAAATATTGACACAGTGTAAATTGAGATCAATTTAAACTCTCTTCGATACAGACACACTCTCTGTAAGTTATTGTTTTCATGTTTAAGATACAAGCATGAATGCAAATTTCCCTGAAGATCCAAACGATGGCAAATGTGACATTCATTTTGACAACAGTTCAACAAAAAAGGTCATATTAAGTGAACATTTTACATTTTAAATGTAGCCTACATTTTAAATAGATTATTGTCACGTTTGTTCTATTTTGCTACAAAATAATAATGGTTCCAACGAAATCCGTATCATCTGGTGTGAGTCTCCAAGAAACATACAGCGGTGTTTTGTTAGTAAACGAATCTGTGGCTTTGAGCGATTCGGAGAGTCAGTGATTAATAACCCATTCATAACAACAGCATTTTGCTTCATTACTGATTGAATGAATGAATGATGCAATGCCTGGCTTATTAAGACACTGACTTGCTGCTACCTATTGGCGGATTTATTTTTAAATCTACAAGTATCACTTCAATTTTCCATATAAATAATACACTTAATGGAATGTTAAGAATATGACATAAAACATGACACACAATTAATGAGGATAGATCATCTTTGCCTCTATTAAAGTAACAAATGCACATGTAAATCAGTTTAAGGGGGCAAATGTTGTCCTTTAATAGAAAAGGCATGACTGCGGTATAAGTGGAAGAGAGGGGGTATACAGAAGAATGTTAAATGCCCCAGGGAATACGCCGCTGTAAAAAGTTTGAGAACCACTGCTCCAGTTTATACATCATCAGAGAAGAGATGTTGTTGCAGGAGAGAAGGGAAGTTAGATTGGAACAAATCAATCTGCACATTAGGGCTGCAACAACTAATCGATAAAAATCGATTACTATCGATAATGAAATCATCATCAACGATTCTCATTATCGATTAGTCGGGTCTGCCCACAGTGCACATCCAACTTCAGCCGGTTGCGTCAAATTACAGCACTGAATAATGCATTTCTATCGACAAAATGCATCTAAATAGTGGAGGAAACAGAATGAGATGCTGCGGGAGAACTAGGCTACGTGATCCAAGCTGCCCAAAACATGAGAATTCTTTATTTTAATGCATTAGCACAATGGCTTGCCCTGTCAGGCTCTTTGACAGATGCGTGTGCGTCCTCAGTGCAAAAACGTTCAGTTTACGGTCATATCCTTGTCTATAAATGTTACAGATTCACGCGAGCATTTCCATTTTTGCATAAAGGTCCGTCCTGACAGCCTGTGTTAAGTTTAAAATACAGAATGAGTCAAGTCAAGTCAAGTCACCTTTATTTATATAGCGCCTTTAACAATACAAATTGTAACAAAGCACTGCACAGTATCAAAATAGGCAAGTTGTCAATAATGTAAAATGATTGGATTTAACACTCAATTTTCAGCTGAATGCATTTCATTATTGAATTTAGTGATGGCATTGTCCAGCTCAGTTCAGTTTAAATAATATTTGTGCAATCAAGTCGATGATATTGCTGGAAATGAAGATTCCCCAACTAAGCAAGCCAGAGGCGACAGCGGCAAGGAACGAAAACTCCATCGGTGACAGAATGGAGAAAAAACCTTGGGAGAAACCAGGCTTAGTCGGGGGCCAGTTCCCCTCTGGCCAGACAAACCAGTAGTTTGTTCCAACTGCAGCAAAGTCAGAGTGTAAGCAGTCCACTGGTTCCAGCGGTCTTTACCCGATGGATGTCTAGGTGACGAGTTCCTCACTGGAGATCTGTCTCTGGGGCTCATCTATGTGTCCTAGACTCCGCTGACGTTCAGGGCTGTTGTAGAGGTTGTCTTTAGGTGCTGATCCTCCATTTATGGCAGACTTTTGTTAAGTCAGTATAATCGCTGATGGTTGGCCTCCTCTGAGGTCCTCCGAGGGGCCGTCATCATCTCCCCTCAGGTGCTCGGTCATCTCAGATCGTTTAAGGGTTGGATCCAGACTGAAGCTTGTGTAATTCCTGGCTACCACGGGATGTTAATCCCGTGGCAGAAACATAGAAACAATAAGACAATTAGCGTAGCAGTTGTTCCATCCAGGAATAACCCTGGATGAAATTATCAGTATAACCCAAGCTAAAGCATAATAAAGTGCATTTGTTCAGAAAGACTAGCAGTACAAGATTGTGAGATGCATTATATGAATGCTTGGCTAAAGAGATGTGTCTTTAATCTAGATTTAAACAGAGAGAGTGTGTCTGAACCCCGAACGTTATCAGGAAGGCTATTCCAGAGTTTAGGAGCCAGATATGAAAAAGTTCTACCTCCTTTAGTGGACTTTGCTATCCTAGGTACTACCAAGAGTCCGGAGTTTTGCGACCTTAGGGAACGGGTTGGATTGTAGCGTGATAGAAGATTAGTTAGGTACGTAGGAGCTAAATCATTTAGGGCCTTATAGGCTAGTAATAATATTTTGTAACTAATACGGAACTTAATAGGTAGCCAGTGCAGAGACTGTAAAATTGGAGTAATATGATCGTATTTTCTTGACCTGGTAAGGACTCTAGCCGCAGCATTTTGTACTATCTGTAGCTTGTTTATTGAAGATGCAGGACAACCACCTAGCAGTGCATTACAATAATCCAGTCTAGAGGTCATGAATGCATGAACTAGCTTTTCAGCATCAGAAACACTTAACATGTTCCGTAGCTTGGCAATGTTTCTAAGATGGAAGAATGCTGTTTTTGTAACATTTGAAATATGATTTTCAAAAGATAGGTTGCTGTCTAATATAACACCCAGATTTTTAACTGTAGAGGAAGTAACATTATATCCGTCTAGTTGCAAATTGTAATCCAAGAGATTCTGTGTACTGTTTTTAGGTCCAATAATTAATATCTCTGTCTTATCTGAATTTAATAGGAGAAAATTACTGGTCATCCAATCTTTTATATTTTTATATTTTCCGTTAGCTTAGATAGTTTAGAGGTTTCATCTGGTTTTGTTGAGATATATAGTTGAGTGTCATCAGCATAACAATGGAAACTAATCCCGTATTTTCTAATAATATTACCAAGGGGCAACATATATAATGAAAATAACAGAGGACCTAGGACAGATCCTTGTGGTACTCCATACTTTACTGGTGTTAATTGAGATGACTCCCCGTTTAAATAAACAAAGTGGTAGCGATCGGACAGGTAGGATCTAAACCATCTTAGAGCCTGCCCTTGAATACCTGTATAGTTTTGTAATCGATCTATCAGTATGTCATGATCTATAGTGTCGAACGCAGCACTAAGATCAAGTAAAACTAGCAGCGAGATGCAGCCTTGGTCTGACGCAAGAAGTAAGTCATTTGTAATTTTAACAAGTGCAGTTTCTGTGCTATGGCGGGGCCTGAAACCTGACTGAAATTCTTCATAGATATCATTTTTGAGCAAAAAGGAGCACAATTGAGCAGACACTACTTTTTCTAATATTTTTGACATAAACGGAAGATTTGAGATGGGCCTGTAATTTGCCAGTTCACAAGGATCTAATTTTGGTTTCTTAATAAGAGGCTTAATAACTGCCAGCTTAAATGGTTTTGGGACGTGACCTAAAGATAACGAGGAGTTAATAATATTGAGAAGCGGTTCTTCTGCTACAGGTAACAACTCTTTCAATAGTTTAGTGGGTACAGGATCTAATAAACATGTTGTTGGTTTAGATGCAGTGATAAGTTTATTTAGCTCATCCTGTCCTATAGTTGTAAAGCAATACAGTTTTTCTTTGGGTGCGATGAATGAAGCTGAAGTACTAGACGCGGTAGAATCTACATTTGTTATTGTATTTCTGATATTATCTATTTTTTCAGTAAAGAAATTCATAAAGTCATTACTATTAAACTGAGGGAATATTTAGATCGGGTGACATCTGTTTATTTGTTAATCTAGCCACTGTGCTAAATAAGAACCTTGGATTGTTTTGGTGATTATCTATGAGTTTGCGGATATACTCGGTTCTTGCAGTTTTTAGAGCCTGTCTATAGCTGAACATACTGTTTTTCCACGCAATTCTAAAGACTTCCAAGTTAGTTTTTCTCCATTTGCGCTCAATAACAATACGAGTTTCTTTCTTGAGAGAATGGGTATAACTGTTGTACCATGGTGCAGCCACGTAGAATTTTCTCTAACCTTTTTAATTTGATGGGTGCAACAGTTTCTAACGTATTAGAGAAGATAGTTCCCATGTTGCTAGTAATTGTGTCTAGTTCATCTGTATTTATGGGTACACAGAGCAGTTGAGATAAATCAGGCAGGTTATTAGTGCAAATTAATAAGTCCATCTGTCTTTAGTGGCTGGATATAATAATAATTCTGCCTGGGCGATAACGCGGAGCTATATAGTTAATATCAGTAATATGCAGCATGCACGATACAAGGAAATGGTCAGTAACATCATCACTTTGAGGTACGATATCTATATCAGTAATATCAATTCCATGCGATATTATTAAATCTAGCGTATGATTAAAACGATGTGTCGGCCGGTGACATTTTGCTTGACACCAAAAGAGTTTATTAGGTCAGTAAACGCAAGTCCTAACGCATCATTTGTATTATCAACGTGAATGTTAAAATCTCCAACAATTAGTGCTTTATCAACAGTAACCAATAGGTCTGAGAGGAAATCTGCAAATTCTTTTAGAAAATCTGTATATGGCCCTGGCGGTCTATCCACACAGTAGCCAGAGCAAGAGATAGGACAGATTTATTTTGCTTATCTGACAGTTTAAACATTGAGCATAAGTATTTCGAATGAGTCAAACCTGTATCCAGTTTTCTTGAGTAACATTGAGAATATCACTATATATTGTTGCGACACCGCCGCCGACGACCAGTCTGACGAGGCTCGTGCTTATAACAGTAGCTTGGTGGAGTAGATTCATTTAGACCAAAATAATCATTTGTTTTAAGCCAGGTTTCAGTCAGACAGAGTACATCAAAACTATTATCTGTGATTATTTCATTTACAATAACTGCTTTCGGTGTGAGTGATCGGATATTTAGGAGCCCAAGTTTTAAAAATTGTTTTTGTTCATTTATTTTGCATTTTTCTGGTTTAATCACGATCAGATTTGTTCTAGATCCTGCATTAAATTTATATTTTGAACTCACTATTCGGGGAAACAGACACAGTAAGACCTTTATCATTTAAGTGGGTAGAACAAAAGTCATCATAGCTGTTATTGGAGAATTGGCTTACTAGTCACATAGAGCGTAGCGTCCTGGTGATGTTGTCCGACAGGAGTTCCGCACCGACTCTGCTGGGGTCCAGGCCATCAGCACGAAATAGCCTAGGACGCTCCAGAAAAGATTCAAATTATTAACAAAGAGAATTTTCTGCTCTGTACACCATGAAAACCACCATTCATTTAAAGCAAACAGTCTACTGAACCGTTCGTGTCCTCGTCGATACGTGGGAAGAGGTCCTGACACGATGATCGTCGTCGCGGGCGATGTGCTGCGTACCGTCTCGATCAGGCTCCTGAAGTCCCTCTTCAGTGTCTCCGCCTGCCGCAGCTTGGTGTCGTTAGCCCCCGCGTGAATCACAACAGCTGCAAACGCTCTCGTCATCCTTCAGGATCGCGGGTATCTGCACAGAAACATCAAGAACACGAGCACCAGGGAGACAATGAGTGTGCACTTTAAAACCTTCAGCAAACGTAGCACGGACATGCCGGACGATTGAGTCTCCGATGACCACAACGTCACGATCAGTCTCGCAGAGAGGGGCGAAGCGGTTCCGGGATGAGATGTCGAAGACCGGAGGGGGAGAAGTCGTCACCCGTGGGCCTGGATCGCGTCTTCCGCTGCTGCATCCAGGGACCGTGGTTTTCCCGGCGCCGGAGTGAAGGCCATCTGGTGAGGATCGCGTCCCGGGGTGCACGGGGCCTGTGCAGAGAAACACACACGAGTAGAGGTGATTGGAGTGTTAGCAGGCGCGCTGCATACTTACCCCGGACTTATGAGCGTCAGCCCGAGATGTTTCCAGCGTTGCTATCCGTTTCCTCAGCTGGGGGCCTGTTTCCCAAGCAGCTCGCGGATCCGTCTCTCCACGGCATCCAGCTCGAGCTGCGCCGAATGCAGCTCGAAAGTGTCCTCACCTGCACACAAAGGTAGACACAAATCCGCCATTTTAGCAAGTAACAGTGAAACAGTGTTAAATGTGTGTAATCGTGTGTAAAAAGGGAATTAGCTACTGCGTTAGCGGCACCCGCGCTGGCTTTGCTAACGGGCTATAAGCTAATAGCGGACTCGGGAAATCAAAATAAAACTTGTGATAACAAGCCGCTCTGATTATTCTCGTTGCAGAATGCGATCGGGGATATATTCACACATTATAGAAACACAAATTATTGTGTATAAAATCGGAATTTAAGATAGAAAATAGACGATAAATAATTGGCTTGACGGAAATTCAGCTCAGAACACGCGTCAACGACAAACCGGAAGTGATCAGCATGTTTGCCGTTGCCGTGTGTGCCGTAAAGTGTCGTGACACAAGGAAGAAACACCTAAAGATCTAAAATCCGCCATTTAAGCAAGTAACCATTTAATGGCAAATCCGCGATTTAAGCAAGTAACAGTGAAACAGTGTTAAATGTGTGTATGCGTGTGTAAAAAGGGGTATTAGCTGCGTTAGCGGCACCCGCGCTGGCTTTGCTAACGGGCTATAAGCTAATAGCGGACTCGGGAAATCAAAATAAAACTTGTGATAACAAGCCGCTCTGATTATTCTCGTTGCAGAATGCGATCGGGGATATATTCACACGTTATAGAAACACAAATTAATGTGTATAAAATCGGAATTTAAGATAGAAAATAGACGATAAATAATTGGCTTGACGGAAATTCAGCTCAAACATGCGTCAACGACAAACCGGAATTTGTATAAACCCCGGGAAGTCTGATACAAACTTCCGGTTTGTCGTTGACGCAGCTTGGGTGAGATCTTTAGGTGTTTCTTTCCTTCGTGTCACACACATTACGGCACACACGGCAACGGCAAACATGCTGATCACTTCCGGTTTGTCGTTGACGCGTGTTCTGAGCTGAATTTCCTTTCCGTCAAGCCAATTATTTATCGCTATTTTCTATCTTAAATTCCGATTTTATATACACAATAATTTGTGTTTCTATAACGTGTGAATGAGAATGAGCGCCGGTGTTGGGCCGAATTCTGCACCACTTCGTTACTTTCCCTTGAAGTCGCTGACTGATTGCCTAATCCCAACCCAACCCCTAATCCTAACCCCTCCCCCACACAAAGGCCTTAACCAACCAACACTATGGGGTGCATAATCTGGCAGGCTGCATTTTTATAGATTATTTCTTAGTTTATTGTACATGGAAAAACTGTACTTTAAAAGTAATTTCCTGTAGATTGACAGCAGTTTTATAAAATAACTTGTTAAAACCTTACATTTATTTACATTTATGCATTTAGCAGGCGCTTTTATCCAAAGCGACTTACAGTGCATTCAGGCTATACATTTTGTCAGTATGTGTGTTCCCTGGGAACTGAACCCACAACCTTTCGCGCTGCTAACGCAATGCTCTACCACTGAGCCACAGGAACACCAATTTATGGAGATTAACCTGAAATGTGGTTATTTTTCTATGTAATTTGACATACATTATCTGTTTTTTTTCCATAGTTTAAAAACAATTATCAGCAGTAATATACTGTAATTTAATGAATTTTGACTGTAAAGTATTTTCTGTGTTTTTGCTTGTAATTTTGTGAAAAGGTTATTTTCTGTAATTTAACGGAATATGTCTGGAAGCCCTGCTGCCAGTGTTTTTACCGTTTTTCACAGTTTTTTAGGCTTTTCTGGAAACTCTTAAGGCTCACAAGAAGTTAATTTGTTAGAAATCAGTTTCACTTTTGATCACTTTTGAGATTCAGCACAACACCGGGCGGGCGGGTCGCGTGCATGCGCGTCAGACAGAACACAGAGGGAGACAATTAAAAGGCTATTCAGCACAAAAATATCAATTTTGCTGAAATATCTGTTGTTGAAAGTTAAATTAAGGCTTAAAAATCAACATGCCGTACGAGTATTTTATGAGAGTAGGAACTGTTAAGGGATAACAGCGTGTAATTATGAATATAAATATCAGACGCTTCATAGCCGCCTTATTACAGGATAAATAAATGACACGTGACCGTGATCAGTCAATGCGTGTTCCTGCAGAAAATTACTCTTACCTGTTGGTTAATACTGAATTTGTTTTTTTTTATTCATCTTTATCTTTATTATTATTTTATTTTTTTATAGAGTTTTAAACTATATTCACTATTACAGTGCTTAACAAATTTATTAAAACACATTTATGTAAGGTTTTTAACAAATTATCTAAGGTTTGTGCCACTGCTGCTCTAAACTAACAGCATTGGTGATTACCAAAGTAATTTTTTTAGCTTTCTGTATTGGTTAGTCCTCCAATATGCATAAGCTCTTTAGTAAAAATAGTAGGCTATTTCTAATGCTATAATATAATTATTGCTGTTATCTATGAAAGAAAGGCAGAGCACTTCATGGTGGTTTTTTTTCCAGTTACCCAATTAAAGTCAAAAAGTACATAATGCCAGCAAGAATGCAAGCTGTTGCAAGGCATAGGAGGCCATTTTTGTTATAGTGGGAATTAATACTATTCAGTTTGTTATTTGCCCAATAAATGACAATACAATTTTTAGATTTAAACAATTTATTGACAGATATATTTGTGTTTTCTTTTTATTATGATAGGTAGTCTAATAAATTGTTAAGTACTGTATGTATATCATTCAGTTGGCACGTTTGTTTGAAAGACATTGGACAGAATGTGGAGTAGTGTGTTTTTTGTCAATAAAATAAGAAAAATTTGTCAGGCTTGTCAGTGTAAAGAGCAGCTAATTAAATCAACACATATTTTCCTCTAACAGGTGGTGCCGTGGTCATGTCAGAACAGAACAACGCAGTAGATTCATCTGTGCATTATAACATTCCTGAGCTCCAGAGCACACCGGGCCGGTCCAAACCCCACCCACACCCTCCTTCATTGCAGCCCAATGGACAGCACTGCCCCCCACAGCCTTCCCGCGAGGAGCTTTCCACAGAAGAGTCTGAGGAAGAGAATGAGGAAGATGGCACAGAGGAGGACGAGCCCACTACATCTAGGTGGCAGGGCATTGAAGCCATCTTTGAAGCTTATCAAGAGTATGCAGAAGGTAAGATGTGTGTTCAGCAGATTGGGTCCCAATCAGTACTGTTGCATGATGGATATCATAGTTCTGGTCAACAGAAGAGTAGCTCTGCAAATCCTTAAGTTGTGGTGTGTTGGTGTATGTGATGTCAGGGGTTTCTTGAATGTAAGAGGAGGACCTTAGGAGTCTTACCGCTCCCTCTCTCTTTCTCTCTGTTTGACTCTAGAGCAAAGCATTGAGCAGCAAGTTCTCCACAGTCAGTGCAGACGGCTGGAAGTGCATCACTATAATCTCAGTCTAACAGCTGAACAGCTCTCACACTCAATGGGGGTAAGAAACACACAAATGCTAACCTCTTTTAGACATTTCTACCTGATATTAAGATGCATTTTCAATGGTCAGGCAAGACACATTACTGTCTCCATTTTAACGTGCATTTCAGATTTGTCTCCTATAGTCAAACCAAAATTTATTCGGACACCTTCAACATTTCTCACATTAGTACAGTTTATTCACTATAGTTTAGAAAATTGTTTAACTGTGATTTCTTGTCATATTTTATTACAGTGTCAGAACAAATTCATATTGATAACGTCAGATAACTTTGATAGAAAGGTATGTAATAAATTTAACAGCTGACAGCTTTTTAACCTAATATAAGTACACATCTAGATGATATCAACTTAGGTCAACCAATTACCAAGCAATGCTTAATTTTGTTCAGTCTGTGATGTAGAAAGGGTTGCATTAGCAATTAAATAAAAAAACATTTAAGCAAAATTTGGTCAGGTCAAAGTGTCTGAATAATCTTTGGTCGTACATTTTTTATAAATTTTACTGGTCAGATCTGTGTCAGATCATGCCTCCACAGAGGTGGGGTAGAGTACTCAAAAACTGTACTCAAGTGAAAGTACTTCTAGAAATATTTACTCAAGTAAAAGTAATCGTCTGAATAGTTACTTGAGTAAGAGTAAAAAAGTATTGTATAAAAAACTACTCAAGTACTTAGTTACTATTAATCATATACTGCACATAGTATATTTTTATTTAGATATATAGATTACTTTTATGTAATGTGTGTGTATGTGTACACACACACACTGCCGTTCAAAAGATATACAATTATTTTTAATGTAATTTATTTCAGTGATGCAAATGAGAATTTTCATCAGTCTTTACGCCAGTCTTCAGTGTCATAATCCTTCAGAAATCATTCCAGTATGTTAATTTATTATCAATGCTGTTCTTTTTAGCTTTCTGTTCATCAAAGAATCCTGAACAAAATGTCACAGGTTCCAAAAAATATTAAGCAGCAAAACTGTTTTTAACACTGGTAATAAATCAATATATTAGAATTATTTCTGAAGGATCATAGGACTCTGAAAACTGGAGTAACAGCAGATGAAAATTCTGATATGCATCACTGAATGAAATTATATTTTAAAATCAATTATTTTAAATGTACATTTCTATAACCTCTGACACTGAAACCTCTGAAAACTCCTCACATGACTGCTATCGACATCTGAACATAACGAAACAAATCCACATCTTCTGTTCTGCAAAATGTAAACAAATGTAGCCTATATTTTTGTAGCGTAAATATTGTAAAACATATGAATACTAATTGTGTCTAGAACAGGTCGCGAGCCTCTGCACAGAGCTAACACGGTTTGGCGGGTGTTCATTTCATACTCTGTGACAGCTTAGTTAATGTATAAATTATATCCAAATGACGTAATTTACTCAAGATGGCAGCAGCCATACTGAGAGGTATTCGCTTCACTTTTCTGTAGTGGAAGGAAGCGTAGACGCGCCGTCCATCTTTTTTACAGTCTCTGGCCTGTGGCCTATGGCAGTGATCAAGCCTTTTAACAGAATTGACTCAAAAGAATGAATCATTTGCAAATTGTGATCGCTCATTGACCAGAGAAAAGTAGATGGCGCGTTTGGAATAAACTGAAGCAGTTTTAACTTGTATTGCATTAAGACAAAGTAACGAGAGGAGTGTCGCCAAACAGTAACGAAGTAAAAGTACCGTTTTTTCTCTAAAAAATGTACTTGAGTAAAAGTACCCATCTTTAAATATACTCTAAAAGTATTAGTTACCCAAAAAATGTACTCAAGTAAAATGTAACGAAGTAAATGTAACTCGTTACTACCCACCTCAGTGCCATCCATGCCATAAATATTAGATCCATCCTGGACACCAGATCCTATCAGACATCCTGTCCGAACAGGTATCTGGTCCTCCCCAGATGATGTTTCATAGGTAACGTGTGCATTTTTTCTGTAGGAGCTGATGGCTCAGAAGCAGAAGCTTGCGGCCGAGAGGGAGAACCTACAGGCAGAGCTGGAGCACTTTAAGAAGTGCCTGATGCTGCCACAGAGCCCCTGGTCTAGGAGTCACTTCAAGGGCTATCCACCCAGGTGACACTCTGTGGCACCACCGACCACCCACTCAGACAACCTCCCACATCCCTTACAAACCCCTACACCCAGACCCATGTTCAGGCCACTCCGAGAGCCTGGATAGTGATGGTGAGGAACAGATTAAATTTGTCATCCACTGACCTCCCTTGTGATGCCATCATTGTGGGCAAAATCACGCATGAACACACGTCATAGCCTCTGAATGCCTCCAACTCACAGGGACAGCCTGCATTGTAGAGAGAGAAGAATGCCAGTCGAAATGCAGCTCAGCCCATCTGCCGTCTCTTTACTATGGAGGTCACGCCTAGAAATGCACTTAAAGACAAAAAAACCTATCTGGAGGTACTGTTCTGACAGACTACTCTTTATGATCTAGGGAAGGTAAAAAAAAAAAAAACATCAAATAAATAAAGGAAAATGTTTTATTTCAAGATTTAGAATAAAGTTTTTTAAAGAGGTGCTTCAGCATTGTATTGTAAATAATTTCAAAACAACGGAAAAATTATTTTGTATGTTTTTAATTCTTTGGGGGGGAAAGCCTGCCATTTTTTCTAATATATTAATGCTTTTGGGCGTTAAAGGTTTACTTTTAGTGTTTGCTCTGCTGCTGGTCAGAATAACCCTTTCAGGACTTGTGGAGTGATAATATCACTTCCTTTGTGCCTGAACTACAGTAGCAACGGCCCCAGGACGTACCACCAACGTTTTTCTCTCAAGGCCATGCTTTACAGGATAACTTGAGCCCTGCATTCTGATAACATACCTACTGATATTGTAGGACCCAGGACGTCTACTGTCTTTTATTATTGGCTAGTGGTCACTCGTCTCTCAAAGTTCCAGACTGCTAACCTGAGTTGTCTTTTTTATCATGAAGCAGCATGCAGCCTCTTTTTGGATTTCTTTTTCATTCAATTAAAGGGCGTTTTTTTTACTAGAATTTGATATTCTCAAATATATATCTCAGCTGTGTGCACAGAGGGCTCAAGCAATGACAGTCTGCCAGGAACTGACATGCACAAAAATGTAATCCATAAATGTTGTTGTACAATAAGAGTTATAATTTGTTTGATATACAAAACATTTTTGCCATTGACAATTACTGTGCCAAAATTTCAGAGGTGGCATGCCAAAATGTTGAAAGCAAAGCTTGATCAAGTTGATTAATTAAGTCAGTCCTGCTGAAAGTTAATTGGAAAATTGCAAAAAGTCCCCCCCCCTGCTCTGCCCGAATACGTTCTTGTTTGCCAAGATTGTTTTTTTTTTTTCATTGCTTATGAATGATGCATTTTAACATGACCATGAGTCATTGACACACAAAAAAAAACATTATTATGGGCCTTAAATGAACTCTGACTGCCTGTAATATCTTTAATTTTCTACCTTTTTTATATTATTCTCTTAGATGATGTAGAATCTGGGAATGACACCTGTTTGTTTTCCTGCCACTTAACCCAACCTCCATCACTTGTGCCACACATCACATGTATCTCATGTATGCAGTACCACATACAGCATGCAGTTATAGACTGACCACACACACCATTTTTTGATCAGAATTTAGTGCAAGGGTAAAACACAGCAGTATCTCAAATGCATCTTTGAAGCACAGATGAGGAGTTTGCTTGCATTTTTTTAGGCTAGTATGCTGAACCCGAGCAGGCTTGTCATCAGTGTGATCACGTGTGTGTGTGTGTGTGTGTGTGTGTGTGTGTGTGTGTGTGTGTGTGTGTGTGTGTGTGTGTGTGTGTGTGTGTGCGTGTCGTGTGTGTCTGTGTGCGTGCGTGCTGTGTGTGTGTGTGTTGTGTGTGTGTGTGTGTGTGTGTGTGTGTGTGTGTGTGTGTGTGTGTGTGTACCTGCTTCACATGAAGCACTACCACTGCCCGATGAGAGCATATACAAACCTCCCCAATACACAGTCACGCCCAAACTTAATGGAGGATATTAGATGCTGTGAAACCATGGGTTTTTTGTTGTTTTTTTTTTTGTTATTTTCTTTTTTTTATGTACTTGTTTGAATTCATTGTAATGTAATATATTCGTTGTTGAGTGTAGTAATTAGGTATTTATGGATATATTGCTGTAATTTCAGACAAAAAAAATTAAATATTTCAAAAATGTGTTGTTTTATTTTTTATCCAACAAAAAACTCTTCCCATGACATTCTTTTTCAAAATAGTAATTATCTTCCAAAATTCTAGGAACACTTAATACATTAAACATTAAATGCCCAATCATAAGTTTTTTTTTAAGTCAGAGTAATGAGTGACACAAGGTTATTTTCGTAAACGAAAACTGAAACTAAGACTAAAACTATTGGTCAAAAAAACATTTGCGTAAACTGAAATAAAATTAAAATGTCTAAATAAAATGTGTATACAGTAGCCCAATCTCATCTCGCTAGCACAAAGCTTAGTTGTTCGTTACCAGGGAAACCGCTTGGTCTTCAGCATCCCACACCGCTTCTTGCAGGACATGTGAACGTGAAAAATTCTTAATGTGGCTTAAAGTACAATGACTAATTCAGGATACAGTATTATTGATCATGCATGCAGGCAAGCATAAGAACCCAGAATTTGAACACAACACATGTTAAGCGTTTTCCTTTGCTGCTGTTTTGCGTTGCATTCATATTTTGGGTCCACCTGAATGCCTGTATATACAGTGTGCGTGATCATTAAGTGATGTACTGAATTTGGTTAAATCTGTCTTTGTACTTCAAGCCACGTTAAGCATTTTTCACGTTAAGCGTTTGTCCTGCAAGAAACGATGTGGGATGCTGAAGACCAAGCGGTTACCGTGGTAACGAACAACCATGCTTTGTGCTTTTTAAATTAGATGGCTTACTGTATGAAGCATGTGATGCATGAAAGGGACAGCTAATACAACTAATAGATAAATGAAATAGACATCTATAAATAAAGTTGATATGTGTAATGGCTTTAATTTCTTCATAAAATGCCTGTATTTCTTAACTTAAATATGAATCTGGAATGTTTGAAGCCATAACTATCTGGCAGAGTAACTTGCTGGTAAGTGCTACAAATTAACAAGACTGTATGCAGATGATTTATCTGAAATCGTTATTTAATGATAGATTATACACTTTAGATTACAGAACAGAGTGATGTTTGCGGTGTTCCTGCATGGCTTTGACCAGCAGATGTCACTAGCGTGTCGCCACTCATGCATTGCACATGCGTGGAGTAAGTCATTATTACGAGAAACTGTCATTATTATGATTTTTTTTTTTATTGTGTACGTTCATAGAGGGAGAGACGAGACATACAGTAGTGTGCACCGGTGGCCCGTATGTGCAAAAAAATCCAACAAATAAATGCATTGAAAACACAGATGGACAAAAAATCAAGTTTACAGAGTTTCAATGACGATTGCAAAGAATATGCCTGCGTCCTAATATGCACACTGTCCATGCTAAATTCTGTGTGTCATTAATCATTTTTAATACTATAGGACAGATAGGGTGGATAGTATGCACATTGGGACGCAGGGCATGTTTCCTCAAATCCAGCACTGGAGGGTCATTTTCCTGCAGAATTTAGCTCCAACCCTGATAGAAACTCAACTGCCTGATGCTTTATAGTAACTCTGAAAACCTTTGATTAGCTTATTGCTTGTAAACTATTGGCATATTAAACAAGATTACATCATTAATATGAATGAATACAAATTAATAAATTGCATTCATAATGTGCATATTTTTGTTTTATTGTTCAAAAATTCATTATTCATGAATTGTTATTTTCATTATTAAGAGGTTTGCACAGGAGATAACTGTAAACTGCAAACATTCAACTTTGCTAAAATCAAATGTCTTGGTTTGGTTTACACTCTGTTAAACTATACTTACTCAAACTAATATATATATACAAACTAAATAGAAATGTGTTCACAAAATAAAAGCTAACAAAACCATTAATGAAACTAACTAAAACTAAACTGAAATTATAGGAAATTTGAAAACGATATAAATAAAAACTAATTACAAAATTCAAAACTATAGTATCCTTGGAGTGAGTGTCTTTTGTTCTTATTTCATACCATTCATTCAGGCATATATGACTGTTCTATTCATGTGTTGTGAAAGGAAAAAATCCAAGATTCTTCAGAGAAAAAAAAACACATTGTCACTCATTACTCTGGCTGAAAAAAAATTTATGATTGGCCATTTAATGTTTAAAGTCAGAGTAATGAGTGACAGTGTTTTTTTTTTTCCTGAATAATCTAGGATTTTTTTTCCCTTCACAACACATGAATTGAACAGTCATATATGCATGAATGAATGGTATGAAAAAAGACAAAAACAAACATTTGAAGCTGAGGAAGAAGTGTTTTGACATGCACAATTCATTATGTCCAGAAGGAATACATCACCATGGTGGTCACACACTCCACTTTTGGCTTCAAATATTCTTCAATAAGATATGATTACAAATGAAACATTGTTTAATGCATTTTTGTTGTTTTTGTGCATACCTTTGCAGGTTGCAGCATGGTGCACCAGATGTAGGTGTTACCTGAATAAAGCGCTAAAAATAACAATTGGTAACCTTCTTATGTGATCTGAACAATGGCACTCAACAGTGTGCAAGAAAGATTGGACCACAGTAAAATAAGTACAGGGCTTACCCATGGTCACAGTTTTTCTTGATTGCTAACAATTCTTGAAACAATTCACTATTTTCTCACAACTATAAACACAATTTCAAAACTACAAATCAGCTTGTATAAATCTCAGACTTGCATTTAAAATACTGTTACCAAATCCCCTTATGGGAATCAAGATTCATTAAGCAAGTCAATGTCTATTATAGTTTATAACATAAAGGGGTGCAGATACAGCAAAAGTTTAATTTCATTACATTACTGTAAAGAGATTGTGGAGTAGATTAAAAGCACTAGAAAAGTTCAAATGCTAAAGAATTGAATATGAATACACAATACAGTATACTGTAGTTATAGAGTTATTAATAAAACATCCTCTTCCAAAGTGCATTATAGTGTTGGTAATGCCATTTTTATTTTATTTTGCAGTACTATAGAAGTTTATTTTGTCTTCTGACAAGAGACTTTCTTTAGTTAGTTGTCCCTCAGTTTGGTAAAAAAAAATACAGTACACGCAAGAAATCTAAAGTTTCTTCTCTGAAGTACTGCTTCTTTGTACTGTAATTATACTATGGGTGCTTTTCAAATGAAAGGTTACATCCTACCGAGGCTGCATCCTTCCTAATTCATTCCTTCAGAGTATTGTAGGCTAGAGTCCACATCTGCATATAAATGCTAGAATAAGAGTGCGCGTGGCTACATCACATATGTTCCCGCCCTCACCATCACGGCACAAAAATACTAATAAAACTTAGTTTTGGAAAAAATACTTTGTATTATGTACAAATCTTTATATTATGTGGCTTTCTATTAATGCAATACAATGAATCACAGCTGTCTACAGTCTCTCCTTGACTTAAGTTATTGGCAATTTAGCTTTTATGGAGTAATTTACACCAAAGCAAAAAATAACATCTATGCTTTCATGTCTGAAAACATTCTGTTTGTCTAACATTTAATAATAAATTCAGACAAGGTCATTAATGACTCGTTTTGCGTCAGTTTATTTTCATGAAATGGGTACAAAGGATTGTGGGCAATTGAAGGTCATGTAATTGATGGGATGTATCCATGCATTCTTCAAATTCAGCTGAACAAAGGAAGCGAAACAAAGGCTGCCTTCCGATTGAGATGGCCTTCAGCGACATTTGATGACGTGGCAGCCGAGATATGCAGCCTTCTCCGTTTGAGAAGCACCCCATAGGCCTATGTAAGCAGTAGAGCAACCACCCTGTAGATAATCATGTTGGCCAACGTCTCTGATGGTCAATTCTAGACAATATCTTTCCCCCTCTTCCTTTTTATTTCCAACCACTAGGATCCATTTTCCAAAGCATATTTTTGTTTAAGAAATGTGACCCTGGACCACAAAACCAGTATTCATTTGCACGTGTATATTTGTAGCAATAGCCAACAATATATGACATGGGTCAAAATTATTGATTTCTCTTTTATGCCAAAAAGAATTAGAATATTAGGTAAAGATCATGTTCCATGAAGATATTTTGTAAATATCCTATTGCAAATATATCAAAACTTAATTTTTTATTAGTAATATGCATTGCTAAGGACAACTTTAAAGGCAATTTTCTCAATATTTAGATTTTTTTTTACACCCTCAGATTCCAGATTTTCAAATAGTATCTCGGCCAAATATTGTGCTATCCTAAGCTTATTTATTCAGATGTATAAATCTCAATTTTAAAAAAAAATTACCCTTATGAAATTACAAATTTAGGTTCATAAATTTATTTAAACAAAAATAAAATGTCAAACAACTTTTTTCTTAAAAAAAAATACAATAAAAATCTCCATTGCATACAACTATTGATTCCGTTTTTTTTCTCCTCTAGACTGGTCAGCATCTGTTACTATTTATATGCCAAACAACAGCAGTGGTCGTGAGTTCAAGTTCAGATATGTTCCATGATACGGTCAACAGTAATATATTTTCAAATATCTGTTTCAGAACATTAAAGCAAACTTCAATCTTGTAATAAGGCTGAAAAATGACAGATCAATCTAGAGAATTTCTCCTTTATCTGAGAACATCTCAGTAGTCCTGACTTCTGCCCGGCTGCAGGTTTGAGCGCAGTTTATACATGTAGTTCAGAGAGTCCAGCAGAAATGAGCGTGTGGTGTTGATCTCCATTAGCGTAAGATTATCCAGCTAAAGAGATAAAGAGAATGAGAGTTTATCAAACAACTGACATCTCAATCTGACTAAATCACACAGTTAAAGAGAATTAATAAATGTGAGGGATTTACACCCTGCACTAAGGCTTTTTAGGCCTTCTTTTAAACCTTGGTGAAATAACGTGTCACACTCATTTATAAAGGGGTTAGCACTACAGTGAACCCTGAAACATAAAACTTTAGGAATATTTAATTATGTTCACATTCACATAGAATTCTTCTCGTCATACCATGCCAAATTTGAACTATACCAGAAAAGGGACCAAAAAACACTGGAATTATCCTTGAGCTTCCAAGATAACTATACTGTATTGTTTAGAATCAAATCCTCCTCTGCAGTCCAACAGAATAATGTATTAAAACTAAACTGCAAAAATGGCCAACAATGAAATCTTTAAATGTGAACCTGAGCCCTGGAAATATACACAAATGACTGCCCACATTTACACTTCTACTAAAATAAAGAAACTAATCAATCTAAATATAATTAAAGGGAAAAAATAGAACATGTAAATATTTCAATTCATGAGGTTAAAGGTCAGTTAGTGTGATAACACTGAAAAAGGAAAAAGCCTTGTTTAATTCCACAGGTTAATTCAACAGTGAAAATACCTTTCCCTTGATCTTTTCACCAATAAATCCAACATTTCAATAGCTTTTATAGAGGTAAAATAATGACAAATGTCTTTGAAACAAAAACAAAAAAAGTGTGCTGACCTGCACTAATTGAAAGGGGAAAAAAGAAACATTGCACTGCATTAACAGTGCTTGCATTTTAATGCATTGTATTCTCAGGGCTTTCATTTTTAGGGGCTGAAATTTAACATTGTTGTATATTTAGGTTGTTAATTGGGTATGGGCATTTTTCAAAAATATTGTATTTGAATATTTGGGGTCATAAAAAAAAAAAATTCAAATATTTATTTAGACGTTATTTTTTAATAATGCAATTTTTGTCACCATTTCTGAACAAGCTTATGATTAGGCATTATACACAACAATGTTCAACAACATTACGTTATATCTCGGTTTTCTTTCAGTTGAGAACATGTGTAAAGGACAAAAGAACATATATAAAGAACAAATAATATTATTTTAAGAACAAAAGCATTCAATATAAAGAACATATGAAATTAGCTGCTTGATATGTCCCTCCCTGTCTTCCTGTTTCAGTCAACGACTAGGCACACTTTTGGTTTCATTTAAAATGACGTCAACACAGAAAACAGAATAATGCTACATGTTTCAAAGCACTTCTGTGGACCTTTACATTAACATTTAGTAATTTAGCATTTAAAGGAATCATATGTCTCAAGATCATTTCACTAGCAGATAAGCTCTCTTCTCGGCTCACTCGGTTAAGCTGTGCTTAACTGCAGTCGTGAATGCAGTAATGGACAGCTGTATTTCCTCAGTCGGCTGGTGGTTTGGATTTAATGTGATTTCTCATTATGGTGGTAATATTATGATAACTTAATTTCACCGATTCATTTGATCAAAATTAATTCAATTTTGTAAGATCATTTAGTAAAATTATTTTGATAAAATTCCAAACTTAGGTAATTCTACTTACCTAGTGATGGGTCGTTTTTGAATAAATCTTTAATTTGACTTGGGAAGGAGTTGTTGTCTCGGGTTATCTCGGGTGATTCATGATTCGTTCAGTCGTGCATGCGCAAGATCCTATAGGTTCTGTACTGGAATTAGTTCACCTGTTTCGAGTTGTTCGTTCATCACATGACGGGGCTGTCACATGATGAATGAACAACTCAAACCTAAAGACTCGAAAGGTGAACTAATCAATTCTCTTACCGGCTCAGACTGCATAGGTTAAGCGTATGGTCTGTCACATGACAAACGAATGACTCAAACCCAAAGACTTGTCAGCTAAGAGGTGAGGTGAGATAATCAGACTAAAGACCCAGGTAAACAATTAATTAATCTTTTCTGTTTCTTATAGCATTATAGTTTTGTCAGTGTGATTAGGGCTGTTGCGATAACCGCAATATTGCGCTATTAATGAGTATAACCGCAGAGGAACGCAACAACCGCAGCAACGGCGATACTTGCGTGTTTACCTGCATCTGTCCTTCAGGCTAAGTAATGGATATTTGAGAAAATAGGTTATCATGTCCAAGGAAAGCAAATCTCTGTCTGAGCATCAATGCTCTGCTGGTCAGCTGAGCCTTTAAAAGTGGCGCTCAGAGTTAAAATGATTTCAACAGCATGTTTCATTACATCTCTCTTTGAATGAATCAGCACTTTTAAACTTGCAGTTGAATGAACGGTTAAAGACTCACTCAAAGACAGTATCTTACCGCAACCTTGTGGCAAAACAATGAAACTGCACTGAAAATGTCTGAAAATTTACGTCTGAAAATGCTTCAGTCAGACAAAGAGAGAGGTGTGTAGTAGAGATGCATGTAGTGTTGCCAACTTAGCGAGAATTAGCGCCTCTTTAGACCCCCATAGCGACTTTTGTTTCTCCAAAAAAGCGACTAGTGACAAATCTAGCGACTTCTTGGACAAACTTTAGCAAGTCTCTCAGAATGTCTGTGTGATCGCCGCAACGGCGTGAGATCAGCGCGCATGCAGCTCTTTCTCTGAATCTGCTCTGTTCAATGAGCGTCTGAGAGGAACAGCCCATTCAGTTAAAACAGGTATTATTGCTTCTCTGAGTTTACATGCAAATATAGCCAAAATCACAGCACAGGAATTGTCTTTGTGTTATATTCTGTATAATCTGATTTCATCAGACAACGGCTCAATAAAATAAAAAATTTGTGTGCAGACTAGCTTCTTGGAAGGAAGACCTGGTTATGTATTCTCAAAGGGATGTGTTTCAGTCATTATTTCATATTCATCCCGTTGACTGACAAGAGAAACAGTAAAATAAATAAAGTAAAACAGTTTTATTGAGAACGTGGCTGCATTAAAATATTGTATGAGCACAGAGAGACAATTAGACAGAACAGGTGTTTTTTCTTTACTTTACTCTTAGTCATTTAGAAGATGCTTTTATCCAAAGCAAATAATAAAAAGTAACTAAAATTAAAAGTTACAACTATAAATATTATATATACACACATTTAAGAAGATAAAGAAATTAAATAAAAATGACAAATGCATACAACAACATTTCAAAACTAAACATTTAAATGAAAACCAAAAATAAAGCTAAAAACAAGTCAAAATATTAAATCAAGAAAAGGTTGGAGTATAATAATGATTCTAACATAACACTAGAGGCCTAAGTATACTTATTTTTTACATAGTAAGCATTGGTTATAAAAACTGTAAATACTATTTATATATATACAGTGTCCTCCACTAATATTGGCACCCTTGATAAATATGACCAAAGGCGGCTGTGAAAATAAATCTGCATTGTTTATCCTTTTTATCTTTCATTCCAAAAATTCACAAAATTCCAACCTATCATTGAAGTAAAACAATTGAAAGTGGGGGGAAATCTCATTGTGTAAGAAATACTTTCTCTAGTTCATGTTGGCCACAATTATTGGCACCCAATTATTGAAATGTCCTTTTCACCAGCACAACAGCTCTGAGTTTTCTCCTATAATGCCTGAAGAGTTTGGAGAACACCTGATAAGAGATCAGAGACCATTTCTTCATACAGAATCTCTCCAGATCCTTCAGATTCACAGCTCCATGACGGTGCTTCTCCTCTTCAGTTCACCTCACTCATTTTCTACAGGGTTCAGGTCAGAGGACTGGAATGGCCATAGCAGAAGCTTGGTTTTGTGCTCAGTGACCCATTTTTGTGTTGTTTTTGAGGTTTGTGTTTGGATTATTGTCGGTTGGAAGATCCAAACATGGCCCATTATAAGATTTCTAACAGGGTCAGTCACTTATTGATTTTTTATATGTTGGTATTTAATAGAATCCATGATGCCGTGTGTCTAAACAAGATGTTCAGGACCTCCAGCAGAAAAATAGGCCCACAACATAAAAAAATACAGCATACATTTCAGTATGGGGTACTTTTTTATCCTGTTGCACCAAACACATCTTGAGTGTTTGCTGCTAAAAAGCTCATTTTTTAGTTTCATCTGAGCATAGAAGCCAGTCCCATTTGAAGTTCCAGTCGTGTCTGACAACTGAATATGCTGGAGTTTGTTTTGGATGAGCTAGGAGAATTTTCTTGAAACCCTCCCAAACAACATGTGGTGATGTAGGGACTGTTTGACAATTTTTTCTAATGTTTTCTGACTCCGAGATTCAACTATATTCTGCAATTCTCCAGCTGTGATCCTTGGAGAGTCTTTAGCCACTCAAACTCTCCTCCTCACCGTGCATTAGGACGATATAGACACACGTCCTCTTTCAGGCAGTTTCGTAACATTTTCTGTTGATTGGAACCTCTTAATTATTGCCCTGATGGTGGAAATGGGATTTTTCACTGCTCTAGCTCTTTTCTTAAAGCCACTTCACTAATTTGTGAAGCTCAATTATCTTTTGCTACATCAGACATATATTCTTTGGTTTTTCTCAATGTGATGGATGATTAAGGGAATTTGGTCTTTGTGTTACTCATATTTATAATCCTGTGGAACAGGAAGTCATGGCTGGACAATTTCATGCTCCTAGTCACCCTGGTGTGCTAAAAAATGTAAATATGAATGGGAATATACTTCAGAGATATTTTACTCACAAGAATTTCTAGGGGTGCCAATAATTGTGGCCAACATCCATTGGAGAAAAACAGTTATTTCACAATGAGATTTTCTCCCCACTTTCAATTGTTTTACTTCAATGATAGGTTAGAATTTTGTAATTTTTTTGAGGGAAAGATCAAAAGGATAAATAATTCAGATTTATTTTCACAGCCGCCTTTGCTCATATTTATCAAGGGTGCCAATATTAGTGGAGGACACTGTATATATATATATATATATATATATATATTATATATATACACATATATATAAATAGTAAATAAAAACAGTGTATAGGGGCCAAGTCTGGAAGATTTTGATGCTAGAGAGAGTGTGGCAAGCGGGTTTAGCCGAGGCCAAAGATCAAGAAGGCTAAACTACAGGAGTTGGCCATCCGAGGGGCATGTGACTGCAATGGAGGATAGTTCATAATACATTGAGCCACGAGATGTTCAGTTTGACGCCCTTAAAACACTTAATTTAGATTTTCTTTTTATTTCATTTATCTTGAGATGTTTTAAGCTTAAATTTCAGTTCACTTTTTCAGTAAGTTACCTTTCTTGTAGAATTGTGCTTCAAATAAAGAACTTTAATGTTGACCAGATTGTTAGTTAATCGTTTACTAGTCAATATTGCCTATATGAAAATTTGGGTGCACCTAACTTTTGTGCTGGTCCACCTAAGAAAAAAAGTTAGGCGCACCTGTGCAACAAGTGCAAAAATTTAGTCAAGAGCCCTGGAATGCTATCTTTGTTTCAAAGATATTTGGTATTCATTTTTCCATGACTTTTTATGATTATAGGACTTTTGCCCCTCCATTAAAGGGGACATGTACTGCCTTTATTTTTTTTGTTTTGTACTGTTCTCTGTGGTCCACTAATAATGTTATCATGATTTTTACATCAAAAAACATAATTTTGAAATATTAAGCAATTTTCTGTCCTATTTTTAACCCCCCTCATCAGAATGCTCTGTTTGAACAGGTGTGGTGGATTGTAGATTCTGAAGTAAGCACTGACTGCTATGATTGGCTAAGAGTTATGCATGTTTGACAGTGTACATTTCTCATAGATGGACGTTGCTGTGATTCAGGTCAAAAATGCATAAATAACTCCATACATATCAAACGATCTGTAAGAAGAGACAAAGCAATAGTGACTATGTAATGAAAACAGTTACTCACACTTGTTGCAAGATTACTGTCGAATCCAATATTGTCAGCACAGCTTTGTCTTTTAGTTTAAATCTTTTTGAAAATCACTGCACTGCATCTTGTTGTCTTCAGAGCCATCTTTATCATTTGGTTTCTGCATAGACCTGTGCTTTTGCCTCTCTCATAAACACTAACGCTACATGCGTGAATTGGTGGGCAGGGATAAAACAGGCAGTGATGTCGAAGCAGGCATTGATCTTCTTCTGCAGGGTGGATTGAAAGGTGGTACTTATCCATATCAATACATCATAGAGTAGAACATTCCGAAAGCTTTCGTTTTGGCAGGCCGCCTTCAATATAAGCTGTTTTTAGACTAATAACAAAGTTTAGAGTTCTCAAACTTAAAGGATGTTTTTATAGTACAATGACCTGTTGACATATAAAGTTTTTATATGTCAACAGATCAAGGGAATTTTGGTTTCTTGGTTCATGACCCCTTTTAAAAAAAACTACAATCATAAATAACAATGTCTCGTTGCCAAACTATTTTTGAATATAAAGAAAAAATAATATTCAACATGGAAAAGGCCCGAAAATAAATTTTACATTTTCTTATATTTTTACATTTTTCATAGCCACGGAAACCCTGCTGAATTCAGAGCACGAGTCCATCAGACACCCATCAGAGTATTTCTGTGGTTCTGAACCATTCATGTTAACAGGTCGGAATAACTAGAAGTTGTGTGAGAGGCAGTTTTAACATTACGTGACATGACATCTGACACACAGACGCCATTACATCTGACGCACAAACGCCATGACACATGCCAAACCTGTGACATAAACCTGTGACATTGTCGCGCTGCGTGTCGCACCTTCGGTAGTGACTGACACCTGCCCCTAGGTGCCGCTGCATAATGTAGATTGCGTGACACAAGCACGTCAGAACGATATTGATTTAATTAACAGTATGTTGTGGTCAAGTATACGATTTATTGCATCGCGAAATTTATTTGTACAACAAATATTCCTCTGTTAAGATTAAAATGTGTCTAATGCCCCTTAATGTGTATTTTGTCATTGTAAGTTTATTTACAGTAGCCTGCTTTGTACAAGAGCCATACATTCAAATACGTAAATAGGCTTTTTTTTCCTGACACTTGCCTATCCGAAATTACATAAAAAATATAATCTGTCACGAGAAAACTCCACAAGCCATTATAAAGTGATGTCTACTATTATAACGTGATTTATGAAACTTACACCAACCATTCAGAAGTGTGCCTGACCTTGACACAGGCTTTTCACAATGCAATGCAGTGTAGCCTAAGTCTGCAACGTATAATGTAAGTATGCTATTTAAACAACATTTCTACTTATTAACGTGTCTGCAGAAAGTCAAATGCTTTGACAAAACATTCAGACAACTCCAGAAGAAATTCATGCTCATAATATATAGATTATGAGCATGCATTTTTTCTGGAGTTGTCTAAATATGACAGATTATATTTTGTATGTAATTTCGGATAGGCAAGTGTCAGAAAAAAAGCCTATTTACGTATTTGAATGTATGGCTCTTGTACAAAGCAGGCTACTGTAAATAAACTTACAATGACAAAATACACATTAAGGGACATTAGACACATTTTAATCTTAACAGAGGAATATTTGTTGTACAAATGAATTTCGCGATGCAATAAATCGTATACTTGACCGCAACATACTGTTAATTAAATCAATATCGTTCTGACGTGCTTGTGTCACGCAATCTACATTATGCAGCGGCACCTAGGGGCAGGTGTCAGTCACTACCGAAGGTGCGACACGCAGCGCGACAATGTCACAGGTTTATGTCACAGGTTTGGCATGTGTCATGGCGTCTGTGCGTCAGATGTAACAGGTTTGGCATGTGGTGCGTCAGATGTCACAGGTTTGGCATGTGTCATGGCGTCTGTGCGTCAGATGTCATGGCATCTGTGCGTCAGATGTCACAGGTTTGGCATGTGGTGCGTCAGATGTCACAGGTTTGGCATGTGTCATGGCGTCTGTGCATCAGATGTCATGGCGTCCGTGCGTCAGATGTCATGTCACGTAATGTTAAAACTGCTGCTGAGTTGTGTTTTACCTGTGCGTGAGCCTCCTGCTGGCTGATGAAACTATCTGCAGAAAGTCTTAGTTTGGCCACGCGCGTGTCCCAGATGTCCTTCACTAGGGTTCGGATCTCATCTGCTTTGGGGATGTTATCTGCACAACTGTCACCAGAAAAAATACTATTTCAATATGTCCAAGCCGATGCATAAGTGTGCATGAACCATGTAGTTAGTTCAATTTCATTATCATGAAAATAGCAAAAGAAAGAAAGAAAAAAAACATGTAGCAAGCCAATTCGCTTTGTGTATTATAGGAATGTTTCACCATGCTTTTGAAGAACAATCAAAATGCTGTGGATTTTATGTCAAAACAGCAAGAACTTATGCTGACATTAATAGATCTTCTAAATTGTGAAAGAATAAAAAATTATGATTTTCAAAAGTTTGTCATGTTTGATCAAGCACATTTTTTTTTCCTGCTTTTATGCATTTTCTATTGAAAAAGAAAGCTCAGGATTGATACATAAAAGGGCTTGTAGTTTCTTCTGAATAAACTTCAGTTTACATCCAAGCCAAATAAAACCATATTTGACACCTGTTTAAGCAAAATAGCTATTGAGGTTTTTAGGCAGTTTTTTTCACTTTTTGAGAAATTTTAAACATTACCTAAAAAATATGAAGCCAAGCATGCAAAAAGGCACAATTAAAAAGCCACAAAACTCTGATTCTGATTGCATGAGGTATTTTATCTGAACATACTGATGGTGATCTAGTACTCACTGGTTAAGCAATAATTTGGTTAGCTCCATGTAATATGGACTCGGAATTGGAGTGAAAGTGTCTAGTTTTCTCTCCTGTTCACGGATCTCCTCTAGTTTGTCTGGAAATGAAAAGATAACCTGTGTTTAGATATGGTTTCAGGAAAGATGGTATCCCAACACAAACATGTGATTTAACTCACCGGTGTCCATCCATTCTGGAGGAACTATCCTGCATTTCTGTCTTTGTTTAAGATTGAGGGCCAACCACACAGGAACTTCCACTGGCAGACCCGGGTTAAACGGACCCAAATCTCCCTAAAAGTTTGTTTATACACATCAAGTCATGCATTTGATGCAGTGCTTAATGAGTGTAACAATTTAAATATTGCAAAATGTTTAATACACTGAGAAGTAGTCTGTGTTGGGTTGCAGACTAAATGTGTCTCAATTAATTACTTGGATTAATCTGTTAGACGTTTATAAATATTGATTAACGTTTCAGGGAAACATACTGCTTACTCCATTTTCCCATAAGATGTGTGCTTTTTTATCGATGGAGTTTTCGTTCCTTGCCGCTGTCGCCTCTGGCTTGCTTAGTTGGGGAATCTTCATTTCCAGCAATATCATCGACTTGATTGCACAAATATTATTTAAACTGAACTGAGCTGGACAATGCCATCACTAAATTCTATAATGAAATGCATTCAGCTGAAAATTGAGTGTTAAATCCTATCATTTTACATTATTGACACAACTTGCCTATTTTGATACTGTGCAGTGCTTTGTTACAATTTGTATTGTTAAAGGCGCTATATAAATAAAGGTGACTTGACTTGACTTGCTGTAATTCAATGTGTCAACTGCGTCAGAGATTATCATGTTTAGTATTTAATATAAGCTAAACATTAACAACCCAGGGCCAGCATTCCCTTTTTTAGATAATGGATAGTTTTTTTAGCGACCTCTAACGTTAGATAAGAAAATCAGATTTGACACAATAATCATATTTTAATCATACACGTAAGTTAGTAGCCAGTTTTGCAGGGACAACTTTAGTTTCTCACCAGAACCTGCAACATTGCAATGCTATTCTATTGTGTTTATGTTTAAGATTGATGACAATTCTAGCTCTAGAAAGAAATTAAATTACCAAAGAACAACAGTATTAATAACTAATTAACTACTACTGAATTAAATACCTAGTTGACAAACAACATGCAAAATAACACACACAAACTCCGAATAATAACATTTCTGAATAAAAACATACTGTAGCTGTCATATTTACTCACCCCAATTAAATATATTTTGTCAAGACTGAAGTTCGGGATGATTTTTACGATCTCTTTCTCTGCGAGAAACTCTACCTCCGGTGGATCCATTCTGCAGTGGCAGTTTTCCCGCGTACTCACAGACGTGTATCTATGACGTCAGGGAGGCGACAACAAAGCCACTGGAAGACAAGCCCGCAACCTTTAGCCAAAAAGCGTAACGGCTAATGCTAATGCTTAGCGTAATGCTACCCCAAGGTCTCACGGGGCGAGTGGAGCTCCACTAAAGAGCGGAAATACGTCACCTCCACTAGCTACGCGTCCGCCATGTTGATCAAGGCAAGACAATACGTCACCTCCACTTGCGACTCGTCAGCCATGTTGGTCAGGGCAAGACTGCCTTAATAAATAAATGGAGGTAAATAGAGGAGCTGCGTTTTTTCTGGATAAAAACACGATAATGATACATTTATCAGCCGATTTCAGTGGTTAGTGATCTACATGGAATTAAAAATATCTCTGTCTCCAATTATTTAGTTAGGCTAAGAAAATAATTAATTTTCCTTAGAAATTGTGAAAGCCTACACTTGTCACCGTTATTGATTTGGCTATTTTTTTCTTCCTGGTAACAATTCTAATATTTATTTAATATAACTGTGATATATACATGTAATATGATCTACTGTACATTAAATGAAATTAAGTTTTTTCTTTGTGGAAATTGCGTTCTCTGTCTTCAACTGTCTCAATATAAGATATATAGAGTAATAATAAAGCTATTCCTACTATTTTTCAAATAAATGTTTTTACTGAACCTTATGATTGTCTCATTGGAACTCTTTATTAAAAGGAAAACTGATTTGCTGGAGAAAAGTGTGGTTGATAAATAAATTAACAATTTCGTGGAAAAGTTAATTTATTTCAGTAATTCAACTCAAATTGTGAAACTCGTGTATTAAATAAATTCAATTCAACACAGACTGAAGTAGTTTAAGTCTTTGGTTCTTTTAATTGTGATGATTCACTATCTCAACCAATTAGAATATGGTGACATGCCAATCAGCTAATCAGCTCAAAACACCTGCAAAGGTTTCCTAGGCCTTCAAAATGGTCTCTCAGTTTGGTTCACTAGGCTACACAATCATGGGGAAGACTGCTGATCTGACAGTAGTCCAGAAGATCTGTGTATAAAGTTTTCCACTGCATGGTACGGTACGGCACGGTACGGTTCAGTATGGTTCACTTTTGGGGGGTTTTCCACTGGGTACTGTACCTGGTACCTGGTACTTTTTTAGTACGACCTCGGCCGGGGTTCCATGCGATCCTTACCGTTACCAAAACGTGACGTGTAAACTCTACTGATCACGGATTGGCCGGAGAAAATCGTCTTTACTGCGTCACTGAACTTGCGACAAAGTAGCCCCTCACTGCAGAACACAAGATCCAGGGAGATGGTCCTCACTGCAGAACACAAGATCCAGGGGGCGGAGTTGGATCCAGATCCAACTCCTCCCACCTTATAAACTGTGTTCCGCCGGAAGAACCTGCATACGCGTTTGTGAAGTTGCAGCTCGTGGTTGCCAACGTTTGCTCTTATCAATGTAAGTCTACATTTGATTAATAATATAGTCGAGATAGATTCATAATGTAGTGTAAGTTACGTCTGTGAGTAATAATCACAGGTAAATGCATGTCAAAGTTTTGACATGTGTCCATTCTTTTTGAAGACATAGTAACTTTAATAGCGTTAACTAGATAGCTAACGTTAGCGCGCACGTGTAACAGTTATAGCTCTGCAGAGGTGGCCTATCTAATTAAGTTAGCTAACATAGTTAAACTAATTAGCGTTGGAAATACCGTTGGTATGTTCAGATGTTATGGTAAGCTAAGCTACATGTGGACTGTTGTCAGTGTGACACTCACAAAAATAGGTTTTGTTGAGATTATTATCTTTTGTTTTCTTTCCTTTTATTACACATTAAATACTATTGAGAGAATACACAGAAGCGCACTTTGGCATGCTGTTTCATAGAACGGACACAAGGTGGCAATACCTTTCAGCCGCGTTACTCTGGGACCTTAGCGAGGCGCGGAGGAAGACAAGCTCATAATCCGGTTGAATGGAGAAAGAGCAAGTGTTGTCCCGCGTCACTAATTTCTGTGTCATATTTCCAGGTTAGTTTTACATCTTTTATGTGACTACAAATGTTTATTAAGCTACTATGAATCCCTGGTGATGTGTGTTTGAGAAGCTAAAGGTATGTTAAGTGTGCAAATATTCAACGTTGTGAAGTGGAGGAAATGGCGGCCGACGCTCGCACTAATGTTTTCTTTTATGTATTCCTAATGGCTCGGGGATATTTCTGAGTTTATTACTGTGTATGTGTAAAGTAACTGTGTGTGTAAGACTATGCATTACGGGTGATAAATAACGCTAATGTACAGAGTAAAAGCAGTTTACAGATGTAGCTTTGAGTGAAAGGCACGTGGTAGTATTAGACGCACGTGGCAATATTAGACTAACACAGTTTCGGTTCATAGAAATTTAGTGTAAAAGTTATGAGACATGTTTACTATTGAAGTTTGTACTCATATAATTCAACTTAACTGCAAATAGAATTTATTCTGTTGTATAAAGTGAACACTTACGAAATGTATACTGAATACAGAAATACTCATTTAATGAGAGATAACAGAAAATATGCTTTAGAGAGAAAATGTGTTTATGGTTTAAGATAAAAACTGTGATGAGTTGATGTTGAGGAAATATGTGAGATACATTTATGTGAAAATGTACTTTTGAAGTATATGTGACTTCATTTTATCCAATTGTGGATATAACCTGTTTCTCAATACAGAGCAACCAAAAATAACAGTAATAATTTGTGATTGCAGATAAAAAGTTGAAATGAAGTTGGATTAATAAAGATAATCCGGTTGAATGGAGAAAGAGCAAGTGTTGCCCCGCGTCACTAATTTCTGTGTCATATTTCCAGAGTACTTCGACCAGGGTTATAAAAATATATCTGCTAGCGGACCCCTGGCCGGGACCCGTTACAGATTCTTGGGGGCTCGTCCAGGATCTTCGGCGCCACCTAGCGGAGCGGGAGCCAAATGATGACAACGCTGATCAGCGACTAACCCTGTCCAGCCGTGAAACTGCGAACGAGTGGAGGTCCACGATCTGGAGCTGACTGTATCATCGCCGAACTGTGTTGCTAGCCGTGGAGAGACGAGGAGCCATCATGTCGAGTGGTGGGAGGAAAAGCCTAGTGTGGGACATTAGGAAAAGCCTACTCACTCTGTCAGCTGGAGAGCTTCTTCAGGTCGCCAGAGCGGTGGGGCCAGTGTCGAGCGAGGACCAGTCAGAGCTGGTGGAGGGAGACCAGGAAGGATGTTACGATCACATCAACTCGTTCATGTACAGTAAGCAGTTACTTGACACAGAGGACGAGGGAATGGTTCAGTTGTTGATGTTGAAAGACGCTATTGATGATGTGGTGAAATGTCGTGGTGATGTGTCGATGTAAAAGGTGATTCTGAGTTACATACTGAGCAGGGTAGGGATAAGCTTGATGACTGTGTTGATTTTTTTGAAGGGTCAGTCCGCATCCAAACAGCCCCTGAAAACACCACAGACACTCACAAACAGAGACACCACACATGCAATGTAGCTAGTGCTGCGTCACATAGTGATATTGCTGAACTTGATTCAGACCCAATAGAAGCAGCAATGTTAATTACACCTGACACAGCTAACACTGATTTGCTTAAAGTGCTAGCTAGCTATGAAGAGTTTAGCAAGAAACTCATACAGTGCTTACCAACACATACTGTACCGCCACAGACACAGTTAATCCAAGCCTCAGGCCTTCTTCAACAGCCAGACAGAAAACCACCGAGTGAACTTGTCTCTCAGTCGGCACGTGAGGGGATGGTGTCCTTAAGGGAACTCAGCTACCTGCCTCGGAGAGAGTTCAAAGTGCAAGGCGGACAGATTGGTGACCAATCTTCAGACATCAGCTACAATAATGTCTGTAGACAAATTGATGATGGAATCAAAGAAGGATTCCCCGATTCAGAGATTGTTTGTGGTGTGCTAAGAATCATGAAACCAGGCATATTCAAAGAAATGTTGATAAACAAAGACGACATGACAGTGACTGAACTCAAGGGGTTTCTTCAAACTCACCTAAGAGAAAAAAACAGCACAGAGCTATTCCAAGAGTTGATGTGCACGAAGCAAGACGAGAACGAGACACCACAACAGTTTCTGTACCGTGTGATAGGTCTAAAACAACGTGTTCTATTGACGTCAAGATTAGCTGATACTGACATCAAGTACGCTACAGTACAAGATATTTTCCTACATACAGTGTACCAAGGCTTTGGGCACAAGCACACCGACGTACGTAGAGAACTCAAACCGTTGTTGGCAAACAGAGAGATCACTGATGATATGATTTTGCGTCATGTGATGAAAATCACTAGTGAGGGAAATGAGAGAATGAAAAGACTTGGTCCTTCACGCCGACAAACCGTAACCAATGTACACAGCACACAGCTCGGGTCGGAGGTGGTGAAGACAACTAGCACAAAGTCAGAGAGTGCGGGCGTCCAAGTCAAATCAAACAAAGCCAGATCCTCTGAAAGATCTCATGACCAAAGTAGAGGAACTCACTAAGCTGATTGAAGCCATGCAAAAACAAAACCAACAACAACCGACTCATCATGGACGTCAGTATCAGAATAGAGTACAAACAAGATGGGGAAAACCTTATGGTTGTCCAAGCTGCGTGGAACGAGACAAACAAGACTGTAAACACTGTTTCACATGTGGGGAAGAAGGACACCGTGCGGCGGGCTGTCTAAAACGACCAAGGAAGCAGGGAAACTTAAATCGGGCACTGGAGAGGGACATCTAGTGGCCGAGTCTGGCAAGTCCCAACCAGAAAGCGAGGTCGGTAATGACGAGTTGCATCGTTCCTCAGTAGCGACAAGGACAGTCAGTCACTGTAACAAAGCAGTTCAGCTTACTCCTCAGTCACCACGTGTAGCTAAAGCCAGAGCTGTTGCTAGTTTAATTGGGAAAAGGGCCTTAGTTCAGAGCTATCTAAATGGCTTAGCAGTCACCTCCTTGCTCGACTCTGGGTCACAAGTTAGTATAGTTAGCCGTGCCTGGAAAGAAGAGTACTTACCCGACCTCAGGATTAACTCAGTCTCTGAGATCTTGGGAGAGGAGGAGCTGAAAGTTATTGCGGCAAATGGCAGTATCATTCCATATGATGGTTGAGTAGCAGTGGGGATTTCTTTAAGACTGCAAGGGAAGCTCGGCTTCCCCTATAATGTCAAACAATTAATGGTCAAATATGTACTATTGTGTTAAAATTAAAATGCGTTCGAAACACGTTCATCTCGAAGACGAGTTGGTTCAGAATCAGCTACATATAGCTGTTCGGCTGACTCGATTTGCTTCTCCTACATTCCGTAGCGTCAGTGCACTTCCCTGTTGAAGCCTAGCGTCCATTGACTTCAATGGGGCTGATTTGAACAGTTTTTTTCAGTTCTTCGATACTAGATGGTCATTGGATAAATGCTGCGATTATGTCACGCCCACGGACGCTCAGCGTCTCTGGGGGTGAATGGAGGAGTGGGCTGGCCTGGACTCTGGGCTTCTGCGTGATGATTGGAGGGTCTGTCGAAAGACTGCATCTCCTTTTGATTGACAGCGATTTTGATTTTTACTATAAAAGTCGCTGACGCTGAAGCTATTCGAGCTCAGTCCCATCGCGGATTTTGCAAGTGTAGTCGAAAGACAAACTACTGCAACCTATTTCTTGGTATTTGCTTGGTGAAATTGCTAGTCAATTTTCATCATACATTTCACACAATTATACACCACATTCCTTGTTTCAGTTCAACCTAATTCCCATATTTCGAGTTTAATATCTTTTTTTAGATCGTTTGTTCATTCATTCATTCATTCATTCATACATAAAGTAGGCTAGAGCATTATCTTGAAAAGGAATTTTGGGCAGAATTTACGTATAAATAAATGGTACATTTTTATGATGTTGCCCGAAAATGAGCTTCCCTCTTTGAAAGACCAGCAGCCGCCACTGTTGGGTAGCTATTACAGTAAACTTGCCAGGGAACTTAGACCCTAACCTGTCAATTAGTGTTCCATTCCTTATCAGCAGCTACCCCATGGATAAACCATTGATTGGCTTTAACGTTTTGGAAGTACTCATTTGTGGCAAACCAGAGAGGCTAGTGCCAATACTCGCTAACTTGCTTAGTAACGCCATATCTGTTCCCAAAGAAACAGCTGAAGCTCTCGTCAACTTTATTCAGACAGCAAAGCCAGTCACACGACAAGGACGCATAAGGACAGGGGTCAAGGATATTGTGCTCCCAGCTGGTCAAGTGTTGTGGGTGAGGTGTCGGGTTCCGCCAAACATGGACACCTCCACCCGACTAATGTTGTTCGAGACAGATGAAGATAGCCTATCACCTGGACAATGGGATACAGGGCCAGGGTTGTTTGAAATCCAGAACTCGACAAAACCCTATGTCACCATCCCAATTGGTAATAACACCAATCATGACATCATGATACCACGTAAAACAGCTTTAGGGATTCTGCAGCGTGTTGAAAATGTGGTAGAGGCGGATATCCTGGACAGGTCACAGCCTGCAGCGACTATCAGTCAGGTCACCACCACGCAAGACAGCAACTCAGACTCGCCGCTGTGGGACCCACCCGTAAGCCTTGACCATCTGGAGGAAGAACAGCAAGATGCCGCTAGGAAGATGCTTCACGAGGAGTCAAACGCCTTTGCAAGAGACGGAAACGACCTCGGCTGTATCCCAAACCTACAGATGGTGATCAATCTAAACGATGATATCCCTGTGCAAAGAGCATACACATCCATTCCCAAACCATTGTTCATAGAAGTGAAAGAGTACATTCAAGATCTTCTTGTGAAGGGTTGGATAGTGAAATCTAAGTCTGCTTATTCTGCACCAGTGGTGTGTGTACGGAAGAAAGACGGCACGCTTCGTCTTTGCATAGACTATCGTCTTCTGAATCAAAAGACCGTACCTGACAGGCATCCGCTGCCACGAATACGGGATTTGATAGACACGTTAGGAGGATACTCCATGTTCAGTATACTGGACCAAGGTAAAGCTTACCACCAGGGATTCATGGCAGAAGGGTCACGTCATCTCACGGCCTTCATCACCCCCTGGGGCCTTTACGAATGGGTAAGGATTCCGTTTGGATTATCTAACGCACCTGCAGCTTTTCAAAGGAGCATGGAGGAGATGTTAGGCTCTCTGAGAGATGAGTACTGCATCCCGTACCTGGATGATCTTCTGTGTTACTCCAGATCTTTCAGTGACCATGTGGAGGTGATCCGCAAAGTCCTCAGAGCACTGCAGCACCATGGAGTGAAGCTACGAGCAGAAAAGTGCGAGATGTTCCAGAAGGAGGTTCGCTATGTTGGACGCTTGGTATCAGCTGAGGGAGTTTGAATTGACCCTAAAGACCTCGAGGCAGTGATGGCTTTAAAAACCAAAACACCCCAAACAGTTGGTGACCTCCGACGGGTTGTCGGCTTCCTGAGTTACTATCGTTCCTACATACAGGACTTCGCCAAAATAGCAAAGCCGTTGTATGAATTGCTACAAGTGAAGTCCTCCATGCCACAACCTCTTTCACGTCACCACAAGTCCAAGGGTCCACAACTTCCGTCCAAAACACCCATCTCATGGAAAGGTGAGCATCAGAGTACTTTGGAAAGACTTGTTAATATGCTGACCAAACCTCCAGTACTTGCATACCCTAACTTCGAGGAACCATTTGTCTTACACACGGATGCATCGGAGAAAGGACTCGGCGCAATTCTCTATCAACGACAAGATGGAAAGATGCGAGTCATCGGATATGGATCACAAATTCTGACACCGGCGGAGAAGAATTACCGGCTCCACAGCGGAAAGCTCGAGTTCCTTGCTTTGAAGTGGGCAGTGTGTGAGAAATTCAGAGACTATCTCTTCTATGCTCCACATTTCACCATCTACACTGATAACAATCCACTCACTTACGTCATGAGCACTGCAAAACTCAATGCAGTTGGACATCGTTGGGTTGGAGAATTGTCAGAGTTCCACTTCAATATTAAATACAGACCGGGAAAAAGCAATATAGATGCCGACACGCTCTCCCGCACTCCACTTGATATTGACAGCTATATGGATACATGCACTGGAGAACTGTCCCCGGAAGTACTGCATGCGGCGTGGGAAGGGGTAGAGCAGCCCAAAAGAAAGATGTAGTGTGGATAGCTGCACTCTACACCTCCTCTGCTGATATAATACCACAGCTTTGTTCAAACTTCCCTGAAATAAGTCACGAAGAGCTGGCAAAAGCTCAACGAGATGACCCTGGAATAGGGGACATAATGAAACTGAAAGAGAAAAATAATGTTCTTACTGATGATGTCAGTGAGTGGGCTCACTCGCAAGCTTTTCCATGAGTGGAATCAACTGCATTTGGAGAATGGGGTCCTGTACCGGCAAACATCAGAGAGAAAACAGTTAGTCCTACCTACCAAGTATCGGTCGATTGCCCTAAAACATCTCCATGACAACATGGGACACGTTGGCACTGAACGTGTGCTTCATCTCGCCAGAGAACGTTTCTATTGGCCACACATGAAGAGGTGTATAGAGGAGTATGTCACCAGGAAATGCAGCTGTATAAAGCAAAAGAAACCCACCACACATGTGCGTGCGCCAATGGGTGGTCTGACTTCTGCTTCCCCTCTTGATCTGGTTTGCATAGATTACTTACATCTGGAAAAAAGCAAAGGAGGCTATGAGTACATTCTGGTAGTAATAGACCATTTTACCAGATTTGCCCAGGCTTACCCCACCAAAAACAAATCAGGACAAACTGCAGCAGAGCGGATCTACAATGACTATATACCTCGTCTGGGTTATCCAAATCGTCTCCACCATGATCAAGGACGTGAGTTTGAGAACAATCTGTTTCGCACTCTTGGACGGCTGTCAGGGGTCGGACACTCACGAACATCTCCATACCACCCACAGTGTAACCCTGCTGAGCGGTTCAACCGTACACTGTTACAAATGTTACGGACACTGACAGACAGAGAAAAAGAGAGATGGAAAGAACATTTACCACAAATGATACACGCATATAACTGCACACGCCACGAGTCGACAGGATACTCACCTCATTACCTGCTGTTTGGACAACATCCCCGTCTGCCCGTGGATCTTTTGTTTGGATTAATGGAAAACACAGAATCAGTGACACACAAAGGATATGCGGATAAATGGTCAAAAAGGATGACGGAAGCGTACAAGATTGCAAACAGATCCAGCCTATCATCGAGTGCGAAGAACAAGTCTTATTATGATCAGAAGGTGAGGGGCGTGGTCCTCAAGCCAGGAGATCGAGTACTGGTTCGAAACATGGGTGAACGAGGTGGACCTGGTAAGCTACGCTCATACTGGGAGAAGAGGATCTATGTGGTGAAGGCGCAAATCTCAGACAATCCCGTATATGTCATTCATCCTGAAGGAGATCCGAGTGTGAGGAATAGGACTATACACAGAAACTTGCTGCTGTTAGTAAATGACTTGCCTGTTGAGAGTTCAACACAGCCAGCTGACTCTGTGGTAGGTCCCCGTCAGAGACGACGACAACCGCAACGGAGGACAAGCTCTACTGACAATGATGAGAGACACGGATAATGACGATGATGAGTGGACAGGAGGTTATTGGCTGAGAACACCTGTAATCAGAGGGGAAAATGATCAAGCTGGACATAACAGATCAGTGATCTCAAGGAGAGAGCAAAGTCCAATGTCAAAGTTATATCCTGCAAAAGCACCTGATCAGACTCCACAGAAACAGACAATGATTCGTAAAGACTGTTCAAGTACATTACCTACGAGGGAAACTGGATCGATGGACACATACCTACCCGAGGGGCGAGAGATACACCTTCCTGAAGAAGAAGAACAACAGTCAGAAAATATAGGAATAGAAGTAGTGGGAAGAGAATCACAGACAAGTGAACCATCTGATGATACTTACCTACCGCAGCCTGAAGAGGATGAACAGAATGCAGAGGACAGGGAAGTGGAAGAAGCACAGACAAGTGAACAACTTCAGGATACTTGCCTATCTCAGCTTGAAGAGGACGAGACAAATGGACATAAGGAGCAAGTACAAGAGGAAAGACAGAGTTCTCCCTCTACTATTACTTGGCTGGAAGAAGAGACACAAAGAGAGGTTAGGAGGTCAGTTAGAGAGAAAATACCTACACCAATATTCACTTATGAGTCACTTGGCCAACCCTCCTTACAAACCCATGTAGAGTCCATTTCCTCACAATCTACCTCAACTCCCCTAACTTTCATACCACATATGCATAGCCAGTTCATTCTACCTACACTGCTTATACACCTCATATGTACATGCCTTACACATATTACATGCCTGTCACTACACATGTTTACTAGACAACAAACAGAATAGGAGTTTTAGTTTTGTTTTCATGGGAAAATGTCGGGAGCCATTTTTGTTTGTTGGGGTGGATGTGACACTCACAAAAATAGGTTTTGTTGAGATTATTATCTTTTGTTTTCTTTCCTTTTATTACACATTAAATACTATTGAGAGAATACACAGAAGCGCACTATGACATGCTGTTTCATAGAACGGACACAAGGTGGCAATACCTTTCAGCTGCGTTACTCTGGGACCCTTAGCGAGGCGCGGAGGAAGACAAGCTCATAATCCGGTTGAATGGAGAAAGAGCAAGTGTTGTCCCGCGTCACTAATTTCTGTGTCATATTTCCAGGTTAGTTTTACATCTTTTATGTGACTACAAATGTTTATTAAGCTACTATGAATCCCCGGTGATGTGTGTTTGAGAAGCTAAAGGTATGTTAAGTGTGCAAATATTCAACGTTGTGAAGTGGAGGAAATGGCGGCCGATGCTCGCACTAATGTTTTCTTTTATGTATTCCTAATGGCTCGGGGATATTTCTGAGTTTATTACTGTGTATGTGTAAAGTAACTGTGTGTGTAAGACTATGCATTACGGGTGATAAATAACGCTAATGTACAGAGTAAAAGCAGTTTACAGATGTAGCTTTGAGTGAAACGCACGTGGTAGTATTAGACGCACGTGGTAATATTAGACTAACACAGTTTCGGTTCATAGAAATTTAGTGTAAAAGTTATGAGACATGTTTACTATTGAAGTTTGTACTCATATAATGTAAATATAATTCAACTTAACTGCAAATAGAATTTATTCTGTTGTATAAAGTGAACACTTACGAAATGTATACTGAATACAGAAATACTCATTTAATGAGAGATAACAGAAAATATGCTTTAGAGAGAAAATGTGTTTATGGTTTAAGATAAAAACTGTGATGAGTTGATGTTGAGGAAATATGTGAGATACATTTATGTGAAAATGTACTTTTGAAGTATATGTGACTTCATTTTATCCAATTGTGGATATAACCTGTTTCTCAATACAGAGCAACCAAAAATAACAGTAATAATTTGTGATTGCAGATAAAAAGTTGAAATGAAGTTGGATTAATAAAGATAATCCGGTTGAATGGAGAAAGAGCAAGTGTTGCCCGCGTCACTAATTTCTGTGTCATATTTCCAGAGTACTTCGACCAGGGTTATAAAAATATATCTGCTAGCGGACCCCTGGCCGGGACCCGTTACAGATTCTTGGGGGCTCGTCCAGGATCTTCGGCGCCACCTAGCGGAGCGGGAGCCAAATGATGACAACGCTGATCAGCGACTAACCCTGTCCAGCCGTGAAACTGCGAACGAGTGGAGGTCCACGATCTGGAGCTGACTGTATCATCGCCGAACTGTGTTGCTAGCCGTGGAGAGACGAGGAGCCATCATGTCGAGTGGTGGGGGAAAAGCCTAGTGTGGACATTAGGAAAACCTACTCACTCTGTCAGCTGGAGAGCTTCTTCAGGTCGCCAGAGCGGTGGGGCCAGTGTCGAGCGAGGACCAGTCAGAGCTGGTGGAGGGAGACCAGGGCCCGTTTCAATAAGGAGTTCAACCAACTCTGAGTTTAAACTTGAACTCAGAGTTGAGTTACTCTGAGATGGGAAACTCTGAGTTTTCGGTTACAGAACAGCTGAATTGTGTTAGTTTACTCAACTCTAAGTAGGTCGACTCTGAGTTAAGCGCGTGCACCACGACTATAAAAAGCCATCATCAATAGAGTGCAGATATTACGAGTCACCATGGCAACAGCTCCCGCCAAAAAACGTCAGCGCGCGTACTTCCGTCAATGCGTAACTTTAATTCTTAATAACTGTCAATAACTTAATAACCGTTACAATATCAGAGTGCAAACTTTAAATTACTGAACTAATATTAATTTTAATGGTATCCCATGCCACAAAAAAACATTACAGAAAAAAGAAACAAGAACGTGGCAGCAGCTAAAAATGAAGTATAAAAACACAATTCAATCAAGGTAAACTTTAAGCATGAAAGGTTTCATGTGTAGGCAAATGATTTTAAAAACATTTGACATTAAATATCATTCAATGTCTATTTCAATGCGCTGCAGCTTTTCCACATAGTCTAACACTCTTTTCACATAATTAAATATTCTCTAATGCAAGTTCCCCTTGCCTGTTACATTTCTTAATTAGAGTAATACAATTAACTACTGACTTGTTTCGACAGCAAGAAGGCAGTGCGGAGGGAGAACCTGCAGCACTGACAGATGAAGAGGAGATGGTCAAGTATTGGAAGAATTCTAAAATACAAAAGTAAAAAGAATAACTTTTGCTTTTGTATCAGGAAATTTGAATAATTTGTTTATTTAACAGCCGTGGTGATGTGCTCTTACTACCTCTCCATCGGCATCCTTTCATACATACAGTAATTTGTTTAATTTTCAGAAGGTGCGATGTTGGAGATATGCTTGTCATCAATGCATCCAACTACACTGTAAATCCTGAAGGAAATTTCAGATTATTGGGTTACTTAGTTCCAGCCCGATGGCAACCTCACGGCAATTCAAGGGATAGGATAGAAGTACATATTTTACGAGGTGGCTCATTCATTCGTATGAATTCGTATGACCTCACTTGTACAAATTCATGATTTTTGCTAAATCGTACGTATTTTACGAGTTGCCAATTCAGCGTTACTTCAAGACGTTTGATTTTATCACAGAAAGATATTATCAAGTGAACGTAATTTATCAGATTAGCCTCATTTAAACCGATTTTTACACCACTGACCTACAGTCCTGTGAAACTCTTCTTTGAAAAATTTGTGCCCAGAAAAAATGAGCGTGAGAGGGAAGCACACTTTCCTTCAAATCTGCATACAGAGGAATTATAATGTATTATAATTATAATACATCTCTGATGTTTTAAAGTGCATTTTTTCCTATTTTGCCTATTATCTTCCAAGTAAGACATTAAACATATTCTTATTTCCGTTTGCATTCAGATTATTTTTCTTACCCAATAGCGGATAATTGTACTTGTTTTATGTAAAATGCAATTAAAAGGAAATTCCCCCAGGAAACAAGACATAGATAATATAGATCATTTTTCATATATAATTTGATATTTTTAGATATTTGTACTTGAAATAAGACAAACAATACTCAGTAAGAAAATCAATTTTGCAGTTTGAATGAATTAATATGGTATTTAAACTTCGCTAACACTATAAAAAGGGAGAGGAGACAGATGTTCTGAAACTCCGGGTTTACCGAATAAAACCTGCTCCCGACCAGGTTAGTTCACATGTGAAATGGATGAAGCAGTTACCGCGGTAACTGACTCTGAGTATAAGTTATCTCTCTTTCTGAAACGGCTTGACTTACACTGCTTTCCCGGGTTTGACAAACTCCCTTTTTGAAACGGAAAACCCAGAGTTTTCCCTCATTTCAGGGTCAACATACTCCGAGTTTTCACTTAACCTCCTTTCTGAAACGGGCCCCAGGAAGGATGTTACGATCACATCAACTCGTTTCATGTACAGTAAGCAGTTACTTGACACAGAGGACGAGGGAATGGTTCAGTTGTTGATGTTGAAAGACGCTATTGATGATGTGGTGAAATGTCGTGGTGATGTGTCGATGTAAAAGGTGATTCTGAGTTACATACTGAGCAGGGTAGGGATAAGCTTGATGACTGTGTTGATTTTTTTGAAGGGTCAGTCCGCATCCAAACAGCCCCTGAAAACACCACAGACACTCACAAACAGAGACACCACACATTGCAATGTAGCTAGTGCTGCGTCACATAGTGATATTGCTGAACTTGATTCAGACCCAATAGAAGCAGCAATGTTAAGTACACCTGACACAGCTAACACTGATTTGCTTAAAGTGCTAGCTAGCTATGAAGAGTTTAGCAAGAAACTCATACAGTGCTTACCAACACATACTGTACCGCCACAGACACAGTTAATCCAAGCCTCAGGCCTTCTTCAACAGCCAGACAGAAAACCACTGAGTGAACTTGTCTCTCAGTCGGCACGTGAGGGGATGGTGTCCTTAAGGGAACTCAGCTACCTGCCTCGAGAGAGTTCAAAGTGCAAGGCGGACAGATTGGTGACCAATCTTCAGACATCAGCTACAATAATGTCTGTAGACAAATTGATGATGGAATCAAAGAAGGATTCCCCGATTCAGAGATTGTTTGTGGTGTGCTAAGAATCATGAAACCAGGCATATTCAAAGAAATGTTGATAAACAAAGACGACATGACAGTGACTGAACTCAAGGGGTTTCTTCAAACTCACCTAAGAGAAAAAAACAGCACAGAGCTATTCCAAGAGTTGATGTGCACGAAGCAAGACGAGAACGAGACACCACAACAGTTTCTGTACCGTGTGATAGGTCTAAAACAACGTGTTCTATTGACGTCAAGATTAGCTGATACTGACATCAAGTACGCTACAGTACAAGATGTTTTCCTACATGCAGTGTACCAAGGCTTTGGGCACAAGCACACCGACGTACGTAGAGAACTCAAACCGTTGTTGGCAAACAGAGAGATCACTGATGATATGATTTTGCGTCATGTGATGAAAATCACTAGTGAGGAAATGAGAGAATGAAAAGACTTGGTCCTTCACGCCGACAAACCGTAACCAATGTACACAGCACACAGCTCGGGTCGGAGGTGGTGAAGACAACTAGCACAAAGTCAGAGAGTGCGGCGTCCAAGTCAAATCAAACAAAGCCAGATCCTCTGAAAGATCTCATGACCAAAGTAGAGGAACTCACTAAGCTGATTGAAGCCATGCAAAAACAAAACCAACAACAACCGACTCATCATGGACGTCAGTATCAGAATAGAGTACAAACAAGATGGGGAAAACCTTATGGTTGTCCAAGCTGCGTGGAACGAGACAAACAAGACTGTAAACACTGTTTCACATGTGGGGAAGAAGGACACCGTGCGGCGGGCTGTCTAAAACGACCAAGGAAGCAGGGAAACTTAAATCGGGCACTGGAGAGGGACATCTAGTGGCCGAGTCTGGCAAGTCCCAACCAGAAAGCGAGGTCGGTAATGACGAGTTGCATCGTTCCTCACTCCCAACCTCAGTAGCGACAAGGACAGTCAGTCACTGTAACAAAGCAGTTCAGCTTACTCCTCAGTCACCACGTGTAGCTAAAGCCAGAGCTGTTGCTAGTTTAATTGGGAAAAGGGCCTTAGTTCAGAGCTATCTAAATGGCTTAGCAGTCACCTCCTTGCTCGACTCTGGTCACAAGTTAGTATAGTTAGCCGTGCCTGGAAAGAAGAGTACTTACCCGACCTCAGGATTAACTCAGTCTCTGAGATCTTGGGAGAGGAGAGCTGAAAGTTATTGCGGCAAATGGCAGTATCATTCCATATGATGGTTGAGTAGCAGTGGGGATTTCTTTAAGACTGCAAGGGAAGCTCGGCTTCCCCTATAATGTCAAACAATTAATGGTCAAATATGTACTATTGTGTTAAAATTAAAATGCGTTCGAACACGTTCATCTCGAAGACGAGTTGGTTCAGAATCAGCTACATATAGCTGTTCGGCTGACTCGATTTGCTTCTCCTACATTCCCGTAGCGTCAGTGCACTTCCCTGTTGAAGCCTAGCGTCCATTGACTTCAATGGGGCTGATTTTAACAGTTTTTTTCAGTTCTTCGATACTAGATGGTCATTGGATAAATGCTGCGATTATGTCCCGCCCACGGACGCTCAGCGTCTCTGGGGGTGAATGGAGGAGTGGGCTGGCCTGGACTCTGGGCTTCTGCGTGATGATTGGAGGGTCTGTCGAAAGACTGCATCTCCTTTTGATTGACAGCGATTTTGTACTATAAAAGTCGCTGACGCTGAAGCTATTCGAGCTCAGTCCCATCGCGGATTTTGCAAGTGTAGTCGAAAGACAAACTACTGCAACCTATTTCTTGGTATTTGCTTGGTGAAATTGCTAGTCAATTTTCATCATACATTTCACACAATTATACACCACATTCCTTGTTTCAGTTCAACCTAATTCCCATATTTCGAGTTTAATATCTTTTTTTAGATCGTTTGTTCATTCATTCATTCATTCATTCATACATAAATTAGGCTAGAGCATTATCTTGAAAAGGAATTTTGGGCAGAATTTACGTATAAATAAATGGTACATTTTTATGATGTTGCCCGAAAATGAGCTTCCCCTCTTTGAAAGACCAGCAGCCGCCACTGTTGGGTAGCTATTACAGTAAACTTGCCAGGGAACTTAGACCCTAACCTGTCAATTAGTGTTCCATTCCTTATCAGCAGCTACCCCATGGATAAACCATTGATTGGCTTTAACGTTTTGGAAGTACTCATTTGTGGCAAACCAGAGAGGCTAGTGCCAATACTCGCTAACTTGCTTAGTAACGCCATATCTGTTCCCAAAGAAACAGCTGAAGCTCTCGTCAACTTTATTCAGACAGCAAAGCCAGTCACACGACAAGGACGCATAAGGACAGGGGTCAAGGATATTGTGCTCCCAGCTGGTCAAGTGTTGTGGGTGAGGTGTCGGGTTCCGCCAAACATGGACACCTCCACCCGACTAATGTTGTTCGAGACAGATGAAGATAGCCTATCACCTGGACAATGGGATACAGGGCCAGGGTTGTTTGAAATCCAGAACTCGACAAAACCCTATGTCACCATCCCAATTGGTAATAACACCAATCATGACATCATGATACCACGTAAAACAGCTTTAGGGATTCTGCAGCGTGTTGAAAATGTGGTAGAGGCGGATATCCTGGACAGGTCACAGCCTGCAGCGACTATCAGTCAGGTCACCACCACGCAAGACAGCAACTCAGACTCGCCGCTGTGGGACCCACCCGTAAGCCTTGACCATCTGGAGGAAGAACAGCAAGATGCCGCTAGGAAGATGCTTCACGAGGAGTCAAACGCCTTTGCAAGAGACGGAAACGACCTCGGCTGTATCCCAAACCTACAGATGGTGATCAATCTAAACGATGATATCCCTGTGCAAAGAGCATACACATCCATTCCCAAACCATTGTTCATAGAAGTGAAAGAGTACATTCAAGATCTTCTTGTGAAGGGTTGGATAGTGAAATCTAAGTCTGCTTATTCTGCACCAGTGGTGTGTGTACGGAAGAAAGACGGCACGCTTCGTCTTTGCATAGACTATCGTCTTCTGAATCAAAAGACCGTACCTGACAGGCATCCGCTGCCACGAATACGGGATTTGATAGACACGTTAGGAGGATACTCCATGTTCAGTATACTGGACCAAGGTAAAGCTTACCACCAGGGATTCATGGCAGAAGGGTCACGTCATCTCACGGCCTTCATCACCCCCTGGGGCCTTTACGAATGGGTAAGGATTCCGTTTGGATTATCTAACGCACCTGCAGCTTTTCAAAGGAGCATGGAGGAGATGTTAGGCTCTCTGAGAGATGAGTACTGCATCCCGTACCTGGATGATCTTCTGTGTTACTCCAGATCTTTCAGTGACCATGTGGAGGTGATCCGCAAAGTCCTCAGAGCACTGCAGCACCATGGAGTGAAGCTACGAGCAGAAAAGTGCGAGATGTTCCAGAAGGAGGTTCGTTATGTTGGACGCTTGGTATCAGCTGAGGGAGTTTGAATTGACCCTAAAGACCTCGAGGCAGTGATGGCTTTAAAAACCAAAACACCCCAAACAGTTGGTGACCTCCGACGGGTTCTCGGCTTCCTGAGTTACTATCGTTCCTACATACAGGACTTCGCCAAAATAGCAAAGCCGTTGTATGAATTGCTACAAGTGAAGTCCTCCATGCCACAACCTCTTTCACGTCACCACAAGTCCAAGGGTCCACAACTTCCGTCCAAAACACCCATCTCATGGAAAGGTGAGCATCAGAGTACTTTGGAAAGACTTGTTAATATGCTGACCAAACCTCCAGTACTTGCATACCCTAACTTCGAGGAACCATTTGTCTTACACACGGATGCATCGGAGAAAGGACTCGGCGCAATTCTCTATCAACGACAAGATGGAAAGATGCGAGTCATCGGATATGGATCACAAATTCTGACACCGGCGGAGAAGAATTACCGGCTCCACAGCGGAAAGCTCGAGTTCCTTGCTTTGAAGTGGGCAGTGTGTGAGAAATTCAGAGACTATCTCTTCTATGCTCCACATTTCACCATCTACACTGATAACAATCCACTCACTTACGTCATGAGCACTGCAAAACTCAATGCAGTTGGACATCGTTGGGTTGGAGAATTGTCAGAGTTCCACTTCAATATTAAATACAGACCGGGAAAAAGCAATATAGATGCCGACACGCTCTCCCGCACTCCACTTGATATTGACAGCTATATGGATACATGCACTGGAGAACTGTCCCCGGAAGTACTGCATGCGGCGTGGGAAGGGGGTAGAGCAGCCCAAAAGAAAGATGTAGTGTGGATAGCTGCACTCTACACCTCCTCTGCTGATATAATACCACAGCTTTGTTCAAACTTCCCTGAAATAAGTCACGAAGAGCTGGCAAAAGCTCAACGAGATGACCCTGGAATAGGGGACATAATGAAACTGAAAGAGAAAAATAATGTTCTTACTGATGATGTCAGTGAGTGGGCTCACTCGCAAGCTTTTCCATGAGTGGAATCAACTGCATTTGGAGAATGGGGTCCTGTACCGGCAAACATCAGAGAGAAAACAGTTAGTCCTACCTACCAAGTATCGGTCGATTGCCCTAAAACATCTCCATGACAACATGGGACACGTTGGCACTGAACGTGTGCTTCATCTCGCCAGAGAACGTTTCTATTGGCCACACATGAAGAGGTGTATAGAGGAGTATGTCACCAGGAAATGCAGCTGTATAAAGCAAAAGAAACCCACCACACATGTGCGTGCGCCAATGGGTGGTCTGACTTCTGCTTCCCCTCTTGATCTGGTTTGCATAGATTACTTACATCTGGAAAAAATCAAAGGAGGCTATGAGTACATTCTGGTAGTAATAGACCATTTTACCAGATTTGCCCAGGCTTACCCCACCAAAAACAAATCAGGACAAACTGCAGCAGAGCGGATCTACAATGACTATATACCTCGTCTGGGTTATCCAAATCGTCTCCACCATGATCAAGGACGTGAGTTTGAGAACAATCTGTTTCGCACTCTTGGACGGCTGTCAGGGGTCGGACACTCACGAACATCTCCATACCACCCACAGTGTAACCCTGCTGAGCGGTTCAACCGTACACTGTTACAAATGTTACGGACACTGACAGACAGAGAAAAAGAGAGATGGAAAGAACATTTACCACAAATGATACACGCATATAACTGCACACGCCACGAGTCGACAGGATACTCACCTCATTACCTGCTGTTTGGACAACATCCCCGTCTGCCCGTGGATCTTTTGTTTGGATTAATGGAAAACACAGAATCAGTGACACACAAAGGATATGCGGATAAATGGTCAAAAAGGATGACGGAAGCGTACAAGATTGCAAACAGATCCAGCCTATCATCGAGTGCGAAGAACAAGTCTTATTATGATCAGAAGGTGAGGGGCGTGGTCCTCAAGCCAGGAGATCGAGTACTGGTTCGAAACATGGGTGAACGAGGTGGACCTGGTAAGCTACGCTCATACTGGGAGAAGAGGATCTATGTGGTGAAGGCGCAAATCTCAGACAATCCCGTATATGTCATTCATCCTGAAGGAGATCCGAGTGTGAGGAATAGGACTATACACAGAAACTTGCTGCTGTTAGTAAATGACTTGCCTGTTGAGAGTTCAACACAGCCAGCTGACTCTGTGGTAGGTCCCCGTCAGAGACGACGACAACCGCAACGGAGGACAAGCTCTACTGACAATGATGAGACACCGGACACGGATAATGACGATGATGAGTGGACAGGAGGTTATTGGCTGAGAACACCTGTAATCAGAGGGGAAAATGATCAAGCTGGACATAACAGATCAGTGATCTCAAGGAGAGAGCAAAGTCCAATGTCAAAGTTATATCCTGCAAAAGCACCTGATCAGACTCCACAGAAACAGACAATGATTCGTAAAGACTGTTCAAGTACATTACCTACGAGGGAAACTGGATCGATGGACACATACCTACCCGAGGGGCGAGAGATACACCTTCCTGAAGAAGAAGAACAACAGTCAGAAAATAGAGGAATAGAAGTAGTGGGAAGAGAATCACAGACAAGTGAACCATCTGATGATACTTACCTACCGCAGCCTGAAGAGGATGAACAGAATGCAGAGGACAGGGAAGTGGAAGAAGCACAGACAAGTGAACAACTTGAGGATACTTGCCTATCTCAGCTTGAAGAGGACGAGACAAATGGACATAAGGAGCAAGTACAAGAGGAAAGACAGAGTTCTCCCTCTACTATTACTTGGCTGGAAGAAGAGACACAAAGAGAGGTTAAGAGGTCAGTTAGAGAGAAAATACCTACACCAATATTCACTTATGAGTCACTTGGCCAACCCTCCTTACAAACCCATGTAGAGTCCATTTCCTCACAATCTACCTCAACTCCCCTACCTTTCATACCACATATGCATAGCCAGTTCATTCTACCTACACTGCTTATACACCTCATATGTACATGCCTTACACATATTACATGCCTGTCACTACACATGTTTACTAGACAACAAACAGAATAGGAGTTTTAGTTTTGTTTTCATGGGAAAATGTCGGGAGCCATTTTTGTTTGTTGGGGTGGATGTGACACTCACAAAAATAGGTTTTGTTGATTATTATCTTTTGTTTTCTTTCCTTTTATTACACATTAAATACTATTGAGAGAATACACAGAAGCGCACTATGACATGCTGTTTCATAGAACGGACACAAGGTGGCAATACCTTTCAGCTGCGTTACTCTGGGACCCTTAGCGAGGCGCGGAGGAAGACAAGCTCATAATCCGGTTGAATGGAGAAAGAGCAAGTGTTGTCCCGCGTCACTAATTTCTGTGTCATATTTCCAGGTTAGTTTTACATCTTTTATGTGACTACAAATGTTTATTAAGCTACTATGAATCCCCGGTGATGTGTGTTTGAGAAGCTAAAGGTATGTTAAGTGTGCAAATATTCAACGTTGTGAAGTGGAGGAAATGGCGGCCGATGCTCGCACTAATGTTTTCTTTGATGTATTCCTAATGGCTCGGGGATATTTCTGAGTTTATTACTGTGTATGTGTAAAGTAACTGTGTGTGTAAGACTATGCATTACGGGTGATAAATAACGCTAATGTACAGAGTAAAAGCAGTTTACAGATGTAGCTTTGAGTGAAACGCACGTGGTAGTATTAGACGCACGTGGTAATATTAGACTAACACAGTTTCGGTTCATAGAAATTTAGTGTAAAAGTTATGAGACATGTTTACTATTGAAGTTTGTACTCATATAATGTAAATATAATTCAACTTAACTGCAAATATAATTTATTCTGTTGTATAAAGTGAACACTTACGAAATGTATACTGAATACAGAAATACTCATTTAATGAGAGATAACAGAAAATATGCTTTAGAGAGAAAATGTGTTTATGGTTTAAGATAAAAACTGTGATGAGTTGATGTTGAGGAAATATGTGAGATACATTTATGTGAAAATGTACTTTTGAAGTATATGTGACTTCATGTTATCCAATTGTGGATATAACCTGTTTCTCAATACAGGGCAACCAAAAATAACAGTAATAATTTGTGATTGCAGATAAAAAGTTGAAATGAAGTTGGATTAATAAAGATAATCCGGTTGAATGGAGAAAGAGCAAGTGTTGTCCCGCGTCACTAATTTCTGTGTCATATTTCCAGAGTACTTCGACCAGGGTTATAAAAATATATCTGCTAGCGGACCCCTGGCCGGGACCCGTTACATCAGCGAGGTAGTGTACACGATACCCACTATCCAGGTTACACTAACTTGGCAAGAAATGGCATTTTAAATGCATTTAACGTTGTACATAGATGCACAGAACAGTGTTGAGGCATGAGAAGATTGCTCTAATTACCATTGCCCGTTCTGCGGACCAAAAGTGTTCAAACCCACCATGGAACTTAACGGGTGGAGAATCATGTCCGCAACCACTTATCTTTAGCAGTACAGCATGAAGGCAAGTTGACATTGATATGTATTTATTTATTCGTAGTCATTGTTATTATTATTAATATTAACGTTAACAGTTACTCATTCGCCTATTTTGTTTAATGTAAGCCTCACAGTATTGTAATGCTTAAACAAGACAATAACGTGTTGTTGACCTTTTTTATAATGCATCTTTCATTAGCCTTTGTCATACATTGAACTATCTTATCAGTAATGCAGTCATAATCCAAATAATACATTAATTGTAAATGTATTTAATCAGTTCTATCATGTCTGCATTACCACAACTTATGCCACTTTTACTAAGTGTTATCCCTTTATTTACAGTAAAATTCAAATATATGTATTTTGTTTTCATTTTCAGAATTCCTAATTGTCAAGTGCAACTTGCAGTGTAGAGAACAGGCACATTTTCACTGTTGTTATTGCCCAAACACAGTTATAAGGAAAGTCCAGATTTTAAAACATTTAGCATCATGCAAAAAAAGACAAATTCCACCTACAGAACCAGCCACTGTTGAGCCAGCTGCAATCAGTGAACCAATTGTCACCTGTGAACCCATTGGCCCCAATGCATCAGTTGACATCAATGAACCAGTTGCCACGAGTGAACCAATTGTTCACAGTGCACCAATTGCCTTTAAAGAACCAGCTGTGGCTGAAGAAGTTCCCTTGCCTGTTAAATCTGTGCTTGTTCCCAGAAAATTGCGTATTCAGAAAAAAGTGCAGTGCGTTCACTGTGGAGTAACTGTCAACAAGACAAATCTAGATGTTCATGTTGTGTCGTGGCTTGCTTGGACATTTATTGTGATTAACAGGAAATTGTGTTCAGCTGAATTGGAGTAGTATTTTGTTAGATGGGTATAAAAAGCTTAGTTTATCGCAGCAGCGGTCGTGGCAGCCGTTGTGTGAAGCCCTCCTCGTGAGAAGACCGAAGAGTGTAAAGACCATCGACTCTACCGTGCGACTCCTCCGGACACTGTCAAGGGATATAAGTATCACTTTTTATTCATCCTCTTTCTTACTGCTTGTTTCACTTCTGTTTTAGTTTTTATAACCAATTCTTACTATGTATAAGTTGTTGTTTGTTAGCATGTGTTTTTGACAGTGTTCTTTTTTTAGGATTACTGATAACTACTGCCGTTTGATTTATCTATTATAATTTTACATAAATTATGTATGAATTTCATGTCTTTATAGGTATTTACTTTAGTTTTAGTTTTAATACATTGTATTTATTTTAGTAACGTTTCTTCAACATACTGCATGGAAATGAAATACCATATATATATATGGGTGTTTGGCTTAGTGTCATGTTAGAATAATTTTTATACTCATACCTTTGGTTGTTTTAATATTTTGAAATGTTTTTAGCTTTATTTTTTGTTTTCATTTAAATGTTTAGTTTTGAAATGTTGTTGTATGTATTTGTCATTTTATTTAATTTCTCAATTTTCTTAAATGTGTGTGTATTTATAGACTTGTAACTTATAGTTTTAGTTACTTTTTCTTATTTGTAAGTCGCTTTGGATAAAAGCGTCTGCTAAATGACTAAAAAGTAAAAAAAAAAAAAAGTAAAAGAAAACACACTGGCAAAATCTGCGATGTTACAGAAGATCGTCACCTACCTTCACAGTGCATCGATCCAGTGAGTGGTATATATGCGGTTGAAAAGTAATTTTGAAGACCATGTTCTGTAATCCAGGTACAGAAAAAAACCTCAGGTCCACATCCAGTTGTCACATGTGAAATGGATGAATGCATTTCCAACGCAGAATTTGCCACTCGAAGTGGCTTTCAGCACTTTGAGTGTATTCATTTGAAGTCACTGCAGTTCTGTCCATGGCCCAACGGGATACCAGTTGTTCTTGATGAAGATGTCCTGGTAGACATGATAGCCGCAAATGTATTTGGGGAACAGACCAAGACAACCTGTGTGGCTACAAAGGCGGCAGCAAATGTGGCTGGTGTTCCACTGTCTGTTGAGTTGACTATTGGAGGTCCTTCTACAAAGAAGTACATTTCTGTGTATGAACCCAAAGTGTCATACTACAGCAGACTTGGTAGAGTCATTGCTTCCTATGACAGCGCTCGCAACACATGGCATTATCCCTGTGCAAAGCCAAGAAGATAGCCAGGTGGCATATTTTCCAGCTACACAGGTAGTTGTTTGTATTATCACCCTTCGACAGACCTGCACAGGGCCTAGCACAAGAACATGCTTGTCAGGAAAGTACCAGATTGGAATATCCTCCCAGTGGCGAAGGTCTCAAACAGATGGTGTATTACCTGATGAAAAACAAAACTCTGCCAGCTGAACTCCCCCAGAAATGCATCACAGGCTCAATGACAATCAATGACATTCCCAAACACCTTGTGCCAAAGGAGACTGTTTGCTCTGAATGTACGGGCAATGTGGTCCTCAGTGAGCCAGTGTTGATTACTTCTAAAGGAAAGTTTATAACATACACTGGCATCGTTGAGGGTAAGTATGAGTAAAATCTGTCTAATTAAATCAAATCACAAATCAAATCAAATCACTTTTTATTGTCACATCACCACAGCACAAGTGCCTTGGTGAGTGAAATTCTTACGAGCGTGCTCCAGACATATTTACATATTTACAGACTGTGCAGAAGACAATGTGCAAAATACATATACTCCGCACATAGTGTACTATAAAGACATACTTTGTTATCAACTACACATTATACACCGTATGTACACATCTATACATTAAGTAATCTATACATAGTAATAATGTGAAGGTGCAACAGATTATACATTTACAGCAGATTGGTTGTGCAACAGATAGATGTGCAACAGATTATGCATATGCAATGTCGTGGGTGTGCTTTGTATGGTGTCCAGTGATAGCAGATGTGTTAGTGCAGTGTGTGCGTGTAGTCCGGTAGAACTGTGTTAAAGTGCAGTGCATGTTGTGTGAGTGGGAGTGTGTTGTAGGGTGGGTCATTTCTGACTGTTCATTAGCCTGAGGAAAAAAGCTGTCCCTCAGTCGGCTAGTGTGGGATCGGATGCTGCGGAGACGTCTCCCTGAGGGCAACAGAGAAAGCAGACTGTGGGATGGGTGGCTGGAGTTTTTGATAATCCTTCGGACTTTCCTTGTACACCGCCTGGTGTAGATGTCCTGGAGGGAGGGAAGCTCACCTCCAACAATGTGGCGGGCAGTTCGCACGACCCTTTGCAGAGCCCTGCGGTTGCCAGCGGTGCTGTTTCCAAACCAGGCGGTGATGCAGCCGGTCAGGATGCTCTCCACAGTGCAAGTGTAGAAGGATCTGAGGATTCTGGGGCTCGTTCCAAACTTCCTCAGCCGTCTCAGGAAGAAGAGGCGCTGATGTGCCTTCTTCAGCACTGCATCTGTGTGAGCAGACCATGTGAGATCCTCGGTGATGTGAACGCCGAGGAACTTAAAGCCGCTCACCCGCTCCACAGGTGTCTTGTCGATGGTGATGGGTGTGTGTTCTCTGCTCTGTCTCCTGTAATCCACCACCAGCTCCTTGGTCTTGTCGATGTTGAGTGAGAGGTGGTTCTCCTGACACCATTTAGTCAGGGTACTCACCTCCTCTCTGTAGGCCGTCTCATCGTTGTCGGTGATCAGGGCTATCACCGTTGTGTCATCAGCAAATTTGACGATGACATTGGAGCTGTGTGTTGCTGTACAGTCGTGTGTGTACAGGGAGTACAGGAGTGGGCTGAGGACGCAGCCCTGCGGAGCACCAGTGTTGAGGATCAGGGGAGATGAGGTGTTGTTGCCCATTCTGACCACCTGACTTCTGCCTGTCAGGAAGTCCAGGATCCAGCTGCACAGAGATCTGTTCAGTCCCAGAGTCTGGAGCTTCGCAACCAGTGTGGCAGGCACTATGGTGTTAAATGCCGAACTATAATCCACGAACAGCATCCTCACATAAGTGTTCTTATTTTCCAGGTGGGAGAGAGCAGTGTGCAGGGTGAAGGCAATAGCATCGTCTGTGGAACGGTTACTGCGGTATGCAAATTGTAGTGGGTCCAGTGAAGCAGGAAGCACAGAGCAGATGCGTTCTCTGACGAGCTTCTCAAAACACTTGCTGAAGATGGGGGTCAGAGCAACGGGCCTCCAGTCATTCAAGTATGTGACTTTATTTTTCTTAGGTATGGGCACAATGGTGGATTTTTTGAAGCATGCGGGAACCACAGACAGAGAGAGGGACAGATTGAAAATGTCTGTAAAAACCCCGGCTAGCTGGAAAACGCATGCTTTGAGCACACAGCCTGGTATACCATCCGGGCCCACGGCTTTACGGATGTTCACCCGTTTGAAGGATCGGGTTACATCCGCGACAGAAAGGGAGAGTGGACTCACCTCTTCTACAGCAGCCGTGGGAACGCTCTCTGTGTGGGCGGTGTTATCAGCCTCGAACCGAGCATAAAAGGTGTTGAGCTCGTCCGGTAGAGAGGCGGCAATGTTCACAGTAGCTGGTTTATTCCCTTTAAAGCCTGTGATGTTGTTGATGCCCTGCCACATGCTTCTTGGATTATTGTTGTTGAAATGTTCTTCAACTTTGTTTTTGTATTGTCGTTTGGCTGCTTTGATGGATCTCCTGAGATCATAACTGGCTTGTTTCCGATCGTCAATGTTTCTGGATTTAAAGACAGATGTCCGCGCTGACAAGGCTGATCGAACATCGCTGTTAATCCACGGTTTTTGGTTGGGGTAGATGCGGATTGTTTTGGTCGGAACTACATCATCTATACACTTCCTGATAAAACATGTTACGGAATCTGAATACGCCTCTATGTCGTCATCAGACGCTGCCCGGAACATGTCCCAGTCCACGTGATCAAAACAGTCCTGTAGTGTAGTGTCCGATTGGTCCGACCAGCATTGTATTGTCCTGAGGGTGGGTGCTTCACGTTTCAGTTTCTGCCTATAAGCAGGCAGAAGCAGAACGGAGGAGTGATCCGATTTGCCGAAAGGTGGGCGGGGGAGGGACTTGTACGCGTCCCGGAAGGAGGAGTAACAATGGTCGAGTATACGATCTTCACGCGTGTTGATGGTGATGTGTTGAAAGTATTTTGGAGCTATTGTTCTGAAGTTGGCTTTATTAAAGTCCCCCGTGATAATAGAAGCTGCATCTGGGTGCGTGGTTTCCTGCTCACTTATATTCCCGTACAGTTCCCTGAGTGCCTGGTCTGTGTTGGCTTGAGGAGGAATATAGACAGCCGTGATTATGATGGCTGTAAATTCCCTCGGTAGCCAGAATGGTCGACACAGACGCGTATGAAATTCCAGATCAGGGGAGCAGAAGGATTTAATAGAGTGTATGTTTCTTTCATCACACCACAAGTTGTTGATATAGAAGCAAACACCCAAATTAGTGTAACATCACTGTTTGTCTGTCTGAAAGAATACTTTTAGTGTGATAGAATACTTTTTTTTAAACAGGATTTTCTACATACTACCGCATGTGCAGCAATTGTGGTCTAAAATACCGTTATCAAGAGTGGACTGATGGTCTTCACAATTTTGATGATCATTTGCTGATGTCATTACACATGTGCATTATCCTGCGCCATTCAATCCAGGTTTGCTATTCTTGAAAGAATTAATTATATTGTGTTCTTTTAAAATGTCTATATGCTACTAACTAATCTTGTCAAAACAGACTCATCATGCCATTAGCAGAGCTGTCGAGGTTTTGGAGACCACAGCACAACAGAAATGTCCAAGTAAAGACAAAATCCTTCATGCGTACATGCATTTTGAAGCACTAACAGACATAACAGAATACACATACTCCTGTGTTAAGTGCGGCTACCATCCAGCAGTTGTGATGGATCTTCACAAAAGGCGGCATTTAATATGCCTGGTAGGTCATAACAAAATTAGAGCTACTTAATAACATTAAAAATACATGTTGTTTCATTGAGAATTTTTATTCCAGTGAGTGACATTCCTGCTCCACCTCCTGAGTATGATGGTCGAGTCAATATGAAAGACATTTGGGCATCCGTGACTGCTGAAATAATTAGCCAGGGCATGTTGGGCAGTAAGGAGTTATTTTGTTTATGTTGGAGTTAGACAAGTTGCATAATGCATGGCTACAATTATTTTACAATAATTGCATTACATTAAATTGAGAAAATGAAGGTACTAACCAAATGTGTATGTATTTTGAAGGTTTCACTGTTTTACTTATTGACAAAGTACTTTTTTCAGGTGCTCGTCAAAATCCTTTTTTGGTGTCACCATCATTCAACTACTGGGCTCCTTGGATAGGTCCCAACACCAGAAAAGAAGATACAGTTTTAAACACAGAGTATGCCAAGATGCACGCCCCAAGACCAGCTACTGAAGATGTTGAAATTGAAGTTACTGAAGAGAGGCTAGAAGAAGTGCTTACCAATCTTAAGGTTATTTTGTTGTTTTGTTTTTACACAAACAAATCAATCTTTTGGATATTTTTTTTTTATTGCAACCTTGTATGTGCAGGTGGATATGGTGCGAAGCCTTTGCAAGCAGTGTGGTCTAGACCCATCAGGATCCAAAATGGATCTTGTTTTTAAGACTTAGACAGGAGATGAGGAACAGGTCATCTTATGACAAGGTCTTCCAGAAGGTTTGGGGGGCTTCAGGTAGAATTAATTTTGAGAAATATTTTACTCCCATGTCATGTGAATGGTGTTGTTCAACCCAGTATGGAACTGATTTGATTTTTCAAGAATATTGCTTTCAGTATAGTTTTGTTAAAGACAGCTTGGAATGATATATATATACAAACCCGATTCCAAAAAAGTTGGGACACTGTACAAATTGTGAATAAAAACAGAATGCAATGATGTGGAAATTTCAATATTTTATTCAGAATACAACATAGATGACATATCAAATGGTTAAATGTATATGTACGAAAATGTATAATTTTAAGGGGAAAATAAGTTGATTTTAAATTTTCCTGGCATCAACACATCTCAAAAAAGTTGGGACAAGGCCATGTTTACCACTGTGTGGCATCCCCTCTTCTTTTTATAACAGTCTGCAAACGTCTGGGGACTGAGGAGACAAGTTGCTCAAGTTTAGGAATAGGAATGTTATCCCATTCTTGTCTAATACAGGCTTCTAGTTGCTCAACTGTCTTAGGTCTTCTTTGTCGCATCTTCCTCTTTATGATGCGCCAAATGTTTTCTATGGGTGAAAGATCTGGACTGCAGGCTGGCCATTTCAGTACCCGGATCCTTCTTCTACGCAGCCATGATGTTGTAATTGATGCAGTATGTGGTCTGGCATTGTCATGTTGGAAAATGCAAGGTCTTCCCTGAAAGAGACGACGTCTGGATGGGAGCATATGTTGTTCTAGAACTTGGATATACTTTTCAGCATTGATGGTGCCTTTCCAGATGTGTAAGCTGCCCATGCCACACGCACTCATGCAACCCCATACCATCAGAGATGCAGGCTTCTGAACTGAGCGCTGATAACAACTTGGGTTGTCCTTGTCCTCTTTAGTCCGGATGACATGGCGTCCCAGTTTTCCAAAAAGAACTTCAAATTTTGATTCGTCTGACCACAGAACAGTTTTCCACTTTGCCACAGTCCATTTTAAATGAGCCTTGGCCCTGAGAAAACGCCTGCGCTTCTGGATCATGTTTAGATATGGCTTCTTTTTTGACCTATAGAGTTTTAGCCGGCAACGGCGAATGGCACGGTGGATTGTGTTCTCTGACAATGTTTTCTGGAAGTATTCCTGAGCCCATGTTGTGATTTCCATTACAGTAGCATTCCTGTATGTGATGCAGTGCCGTCTAAGGGCCCGAAGATCACGGACATCCAGTATGGTTTTTCCGGCCTTGACCCTTACGCACAGAGTTTCAAAGTCAAAGTCAGCTTTATTGTCAATTCTACCACATGTACCGTACATACATACAGAGAATTGAAATTGCATTACTCTCTTACTCCCTGGTGCATACAGATAACACTAACAGTAGAACGCACAAATATACAAATAAGGACATGTAGAAAAAAAAAGAAAAAAAAAACATAATAAAAAATAGATAAAGTGGCATAAGGCACATGGTAAATAGTGCAAACCAGTGAAATACACAGACAGTGCAGAATATGAATGGTGTAGTGCAAAGAGCTTAAGTCTATTTTATTAAAGTGACGAGAGAGCAGTCTTTATTCAGACTGTCAGAAGAGGTAGTTAAATGTTCCAGATTCTCTGAATCTTTGGATGATATTATGCACTGTACGTAGATGATGATAACTTCAAACTCTTTGCAATTTTTCTCTGAGAAACTCCTTTCTGATATTGCTCCACTATTTTTCGCCGCAGCATTGGGGGAATTGTTGATCCTCTTCCCATCTTGACTTCTGAGAGACACTGCCACTCTGAGAGGCTCTTTTTATACCCAATCATGTTGCCAATTGACCTAATAAGTTGCAAATTGGTCCTCCAGCTGTTCCTTATATGTACATTTAACTTTTCCGGCCTCTTGTTGCTACCTGTCCCAACTTTTTTGGAATGTGTAGCTCTCATGAAATCCAAAATGAGTCAATATTTGGCATGACATTTCAAAATGTCTCACTTTCAACATTTGATATGTTATCTATATTCTATTGTGAATAAAATGTAAGTTTATGAGATTTGTAAATTATTGCATTCCTTTTTTATTCACAATTTGTACAGTGTCCCAACTTTTTTGGAATCGGGTTTGTATATTTATTACCGTAACATACATATTTATTTTCTCTTTAGGGGGCTGGGCAGTCATCACATGCCCCTGTGGAGTTGTGTATTCGCTGGAGTTCCTTATTCGGGCAGAGTCTCCGCTTGACTATGCAGATTGTCTTTTAAACATTTCCCAAATATCAATATCTATGACTTTGCAAGGGGCTTAGCCACACACACTAACTTAAGGGAGCCAGAGTGTGTTCCTTTCAGACCTTATGAGGGACGACTAAAAGAGCCCACTCCAGAAAATATCAAGCTGGCCGTTGAGGGTAAGCTGAAAGTAAACCTCCTTTGTTCGAAGGAAAAGTAGGACAACGTGGACCCAGACTGTCACCCTGTTACAGGTTCAGCTGAACATTATGCACTTTATGATCTGTTTCATAAAAAGAATACAAAAGATGCTCGAGATGCACTGCGTAAAATTCAGATAGTCCCAGAATTGGCAGGCTGGGTGAACAGTCAATGTGCTGAACAGCTTTTTTCTGACATGAGTGTAGCGCCCCCTACCTCCTTTTATTATGGTTTAGTAAAGGGCAGCACCAGGTTCAATAAACTAGTGCCTAAGAGATGTTGTATTAAAAGGCCCCTCTGATGTCACTGAATTAAATACTTCTCTTTTAGAAAGTTACTCAGAATAAAATATATGCTCACCCCAGTTCACTGGTTACGAATAAACTCCTTTGAATAAATAAAACACTTGAAGTAGAAAATATATAGAATTTAATTAAAGTAGAATTAAAGAGTAAGAAATAGCTCAAGATTAAATTGGCAAATTATTACACAATCAAGATGATCTCAAGTTTGGTATAATTTAACACCAAAAAGGGAAATATCACAGATGAAAGATATACTGAATTGAGTCTAACACACTTCGAGTTAAGTGACCAAACTAACACCCTTGAAATTAAATGTATAGAATAACTCACTGTGTGTTTCACAATATTACTCTGAACACTCACATTTCTTAAGCATGCTGAATAACACCATATGAACTGATATAAAACACTGTGGGCCCACACACACACACTTTCACACACGCACACTTTCACAACCCACCCCGGAGCAGGCCTGAATCGTGGCTTGAGTGCGTAGTGGCCGTGGAAACAGAAAACTGGCCTCTTCACTCTCCTGAGCGCAAAACAAAATGAAAACAAGTGTACCTGAATTACTTTAGGGCCTGTGAAATGATTGCGAAGCACAGTGGAAGGTCTCCTCCTGCAGATGCCCGTCCTGAGCTGTCCCTGTCAAATGATGTGTGTCACTCCAACGCAGCCAGAGGAATCTCAGACCTCACGGTGGTCTGAGACTCTATCTGGTCTCCCTCGGGTCAATTACACGATGAACTCACAAAGATTTCAGTACTCTTGTCCTTTTCTTAAAAAGTTAGACTTGACGATAACTTTAAACACAGTCTGTCTGCTATTTACGAGCTAATGACGTAACCGCGGTAACGGAAAACGTACACTCTGAATTTAAATATTAACAAAAGTATTAACTGAACCACTCATGCATACACACGGAATATATACACTTCAAAAGTATTAATACGATGATCTATCGATTAATTTACTGTATTTTCTGCAATCTGTCAGCTAAATCACTCTGATCAGCTCTCTCCTCAGCTGCACGTCTCTCCTCCCTCTCATTCCCCAATCCAAAACTCTTATTTTCCCAGGAGGGAGGGACTTAACACATACAAACCAATGAAATTAACGATCAACCTAACTCTCAGGGCAAAAGCAAGTTTTTTACCTGTGCACCACAATCATCTTTAATACCAATAACAGCATTTGTAAAGACACAAATCACACATATTTTGTGACTCAGTATACATTACACAAACGGTAAATTAAACAATATAACCCACAACATTCTATAATTATATTCCAGTGGGCTACATGCTTCCCCTTCTAAACATCTCATGACCCCATGAGATTATTTCTCTAAACTTTAACTGTGACTCTTGGCTCCATTTGAGCACTCACCTGAGCACATCGAGTACACTGTGCCATAGTGTGACACCAAACTGTGCTACAGGGTTTCTTTTCTGATTTCCCACCCTCAACATTTATGACCATTCCTCTATGAACCAGGGTTAAAGGTCGGTTAGTGGGCCGGCCCAAGCTGTCATAGCTCAATCTGACTACAGGTTTTCTGTTTATTTTGGGTGGGAATGGACAGGCTCTACCATCTCTCTGGCAGTATTATCTGCACCGGGATCTCCCCCTTCTAAACCAGGATCTCCCATTTCTTCTGGACTCTGATCTGGTAGTTCTGCATGACCTTCTGAAGTGAACGTCGGCTCAGCAGCTTCTGCATGGGGTCTATCCAATTCACCTCCACGGTAAACTGTGTCCTTCTCCACAGCAGATCCATCTTGTGCATCACTCTCTGGCCTGGGCTGTCTCTCTATTCTATCCGGGTAGCAATACCACAGATCATCCTCCTCACTTTCAGACTCAGTTCTGGGTGCTCCTTCACTCGGTGTCACCTTCCTTCCTCCTAACTCTTTTCTTTGTTTTCTCTCCACAGTTCTTGTCCTGGTCTCCGGTGGCGCAGAAACGGTCCTTGAGACTTCAGGAACGGACAACCTCACTTCACCCCCAACAGGTAAAAGATGATCTCTGTGTAAAGTCCTTACACCTCCCATCCCTGATTCAGGTTTCAGACGGTAAACAGGTATGTTCTTCAGCTTTTCTATCACCAGGTATGGTACAGAATTCCATTTGTCGGCAAGTTTGTGCTTTCCAGTCAGTGCCAGATTTTTTATCAGCACCCTATCTCCCACTTCCAGAGTCTGATGTTTCACTTGTTTGTCATACAACCGTTTGTTCCTCTGTTGACTTTTCTGGGCAGTTTCAGTTGCTAACTGATATGCTCTCTGCAACTCTGACTTCATTCTCTCCACATACTGGTGATGGTTACTGATTCCCACCCCATCAGGCGACGTCCCAAAACACAGATCCACTGGCAGACGAGCCTCCCTTCCGAAGAGCAAATAATATGGCGAATGCCCAGTGGCATCGTTCTTAGTACAGTTGTAGGCGTGTACTAATCGATTAACGTGTTGACTCCATCTGCTCTTCTCTGCAGGATCCAGCGTACCAAGCATGGAAAGAAGCGTTCTGTTGAACCTTTCAGGCTGTGGGTCGCCTTGGGGATGGTAGGGTGAAGTTCTTGATTTTCGTATCCCGAGCATTCTTAGCAGCTCTTTTATGAGACCACTTTCAAAATCCCGCCCCTGGTCTGAATGGATACGGGAGGGTAGGCCATAGTGAACAAAGAATTTGTCACACAGTATCTTCGCCACTGTTAGAGCTTTCTGATCTTTAGTTACAAACGCTTGGGCGTAACGGGTGAAGTGATCTGTGACAACTAAGACATTACCCATGCCTCTTGAATCGGGTTCAATTGACAAGAAGTCGATACACACTAAATCGAAAGGCCCACTGCTGGTCATGTGATGTAAGGGTGCAACCTTCTTGGGTAATGTCTTGCGTGCTATACAACGGCCACAATTCTTGACATAATGTTCAATGTACACAGACATTCTAGGCCAATAGAAGCGATCCTTCAGGAGTTCTGTAGTTCTCTCTACTCCTAAATGGCCTGAATCATCATGCAAGGAATGCAGGACTTGAGACCAGTACTTTGCAGGTAAGACGAGTTGTTTCTTTTCTTTCCCACAGGAACTTTTTGTGACACGGTGCAGAAGTTGGTTCTGGATCATCAACTTGGGACCTTGACGCTGTAGCAGAGCAACGGTGGAATCGGAACTCTTTGCAACGGTAAGTATTTTCCCACACTCCACATCTCTCATCACTTTACCAATTACCGCATCCTCCTCTTGCGCTTTCCTTAACTCAGCATGAGTCAGTTGTTCCATAGGACAAATACCAAGGGCTGTAGGACAAGAGAAAGCCTCCGGAACGCTCTGAGGTGAAACCCCTAGCTGGTCTACCAGTCGCAAGGATGACTCTTCGCTTTCCTCAGTTACAGCTAATTGACAGATGGCCTTCACCCCGTATTTGGGTATCTCTTTCCATCCAGAGTCATGGCTTGATCCATAGGGATAACGGGACAGCACATCCGCGTCGATGTTGTGACTTCCTGGCTTGTACTGCAAACTGAAGTTGTAGGTTGATAGAGCAGCTAACCAGCGATGACCTGTTGCACTCAACTTGGCAGTTGACAAGACATAGGTGAGTGGATTGTTGTCTGTTTTAACCACAAACTGTGCACCATACAGGTAGTCATGGAACTTGTCCACAACGGCCCATTTAAGCGCCAGGAACTCCAGCTGATGAATGGGGTAACGCTGTTCAGATAAACTCAGTTTTCGGCTTGCGTAAGCCACGGCCTTAAACCATTCGGGTGTTCCTGATTCATTACAGCACCCAACCCATTCATGCTGGCGTCTACATGAAGGATATATGGTTTGGTGGGATCGGCAAAAGCCAGTACTGGCGCGTGTGTGAGGGAATGAATGATCTTGTGGAAGGCTGATGTACATGCGTCATCCCAGCGTTCTCCAAATGGTTCGGATTCCTTGAAGTACTTCGTTCCATTCTTTGCCTTCTTGTTGTGACCAGAAGTTGGTGGATACCCTTTGGTGAGTTCAGTCAACGGCCTCACAATAGATGAATAACCCTTTATAAAGCGTCGATAAAACCCACAAAAACCCAGGAAAGATCTCAGTGACTTCAGGTCGGTGGGCATCTTCCAGCGAGTTACTGCTTCAATCTTGGCTGGGTCTGGTGATATTCCAGCAGCTGACACAATGTGCCCCACGTAACGGACTTGGGACTGGCAAAACTGGCACTTGTCAATCGAGACTTTCAGGCCACACTCTCGCAGACGGTCTAGGACTTTTAATAGTCTCTCTTCATGCTCTTCAAGTGTGCGTCCAAACACAATGATGTCATCGAGGTAGACTATTACTTGGAGGAGGTGCATGTCACCGACGGCTTTCTCCATTAACCGCTGGAATGTGGCTGGAGCTCCAGTAATCCCTTGCGGCATCCGCTCAAACTGAAAGAAACCAAGGGGGCAGATAAACGCAGTCTTCTCTTTATCTTCCTCCGCCATGGCTATTTGATAATATCCGCTGCGGAGGTCCAGTACGGAGAACCATTTACTACCAGCCAAACAGTCCAGGGCGTCATCGATCCGGGGAGTGGTGTACTGATCAGGGACTGTACGAGCGTTTAGAGTGCGGTAGTCAATGCACATCCTGATTGCCCCACTCTTCTTCCGTGCAACTACTATGGGCGATGCATATGGACTCCTCGACTCCTTAATGATTCCTGCCGCTAACAGTTCTTTAATATGGTGTCGTACATCCTCGATGTGCGCAGGAGCAATACATCTGGATCGTTCTCTGAATGGCTTGCTGTCTCGCAGCCCGATGTGATGCTCGACCCCGCTGGCTAATCCAACATCCCACTCATTGGTGGAAAACACATCTCCTCTGGCAGACAGCCTCTGACGCAGTCTCTGTTCCCAGGCCTCAGGGATAGATGAATCGCCGAAATCAAACAACTTTGGGTCTATTACTTTGGAGCTGTTGGAGCCTACGGAAGGCACTGTGAGCGTGTCTGTGAGATATACATGGGCGACTACTGTTCCTGAAGGAATATAAATTTCCTTAGATGTTTCATTATGGACCAGGACTTGGATATTATTCCCATCTACTGCAGAAGACGGAAGTACTAAAGGGGTAATGAATGTTCCAGCTGGAAGACGGTCTTCTTCCGCTGTGTCTACAATGAAGATCTCAGTTCTCAGAGGCTTGTCAGTTTCCATTTGACAGACGGCATGTACTTCCCCTCTGGGCGGAACCACACAGTCACCAGGTCCTATCCACAGCACCTTTCCTTCAGGCTTGTCAGGGAGTTTCTCATTCTCTCGCAGCTGGGGCAGATGAATAGTAGTGTGTCGGGTCTGGATTTTCAAAGCATGTGCGACACTGGATCCATCCATACCTTGACTGAGCGTAGATAGTCGTTTGAAGAAACTGGCATTGGTACCAATTATAACTGGCACTTGTGGAGGACCTTGAGGATCAGGGCATACGAGGGCAAGAATGGACAGTGACTCTTCCACACCAGTAACAGAAGCAGGGAATGTGACATCGACAACTATATACCCCTTATATGGATAACTAGATGAACTGAGCCCCCATATTGACAATCCAGTCAGGGGGTGAATGGGCATATCTGGAAGATTTCTGGAAAACCAGCTGTCAAACACGATCGTCACCTGTGATCCAGTGTCCAACAGGGCGTGACATACGTGTCCATTTAGCTTCACTTCCACAGTTGAGGCCGGTCCAACTAGGCCTTTGGGAAGACTGCTGAACTCACTGATGTCTGTCTGACTCCTTTTGGAGAAACAGGCTTGATTATTATTTCTGCTGTTCTCGTCAATCTCATACTTCTCACTCTTTATTTGCCGCAGAGAACGAATCAGTTTTTGAATGACTTGATCCGAGTTTGGTGGAGCTTGACATTTTGTCGCAATATGACCGTCCTCTCCACATCTGTAGCAGAAGTAATCATCTCTTGTTTTAGCTGACTTTCCTTTCAGGGACGTGAACGAATTGGAGAGCTTTGGCCGCGTCTCTGGAAATTGAGATGAGGGTTGAGTAGAGCTAACACTCATAATGGCCAACTGCTGCTGCAGGTTTTGGACCTGTTTTCTTAAATCTTGGACTTCAGAATTATCAGTGTTTCCAGTCTGCTGTATCTGTTTTTCTTTTGGTTTAATTACCAGGGATGAAGTAGACACTGTTTTTGACTCACCTCCACATATCTGTGTTCTTAACTCTTGAATCTCGGCCTTGAGTTCTTGGATGACAGAGGTGCTGGCTCTTTCCTCTTCATGGTAATGTATGGCTTTTGCTTTAGCTGACATTCGGTGTCGAGATGCCTCACTCTCCTCTGCCTCACGTATCTCCTTCAGCAGACTCAGAAAAGAAGGTGGGTGATTCTTTCTCTCTCTTAGTCGCAGTTGGAGCAACATCATATCAGAGTTCACTGCCCCTCGAATAAGCTGTTAAATTCTTACTTTATCCACAAGTCCTGGAGACAACCCATCACGTTCTACTACTTTGCTGAGCATCTTCTCTATTCTTCTCAGAAATTCAGATAGAGTCTCTCCAGTGCTCTGTCGCATAAGACGGAACTTGAAATATAAGTCCTCACCAGACTCAGATGATCCGAATGTGCTCTCTAATGCTTCCAAGTACTGAAGTGCACTAGCCTCAGGATTAGAAAACCGGACAGCTCTTATGATCTCCAATGCAGGTCCCTTCAGGCTTTCTACAATTCGTCGTCTTTTGTCTTTTTCAGAGCATTCACATTCTGTTATCATAAGCCTCGCTTGTTCAATCCATGTCTCCATATTCTCCTCTCCTGGGGAGATAGGAACTATGGCTGAAAACATGCGCAGGCGTCGGTATGCATTGGCGTCACTGGGTTGCTTTACAGTCTTTTCCAGGACCTCACCCATGGCGCGTATGATGGACTCAGGAGAACTGTCAGTTGTGCTGCGGGGAGTGAACAATGTTTGTACGTCACAGAGTGATTTACCTTCTTCCATCAGGAACTTAGTATGTCTCTCTGCAAAATCTCCAGAGGCAGTGTCAGTTACGGATTTCCTTGGTAGGACTGCTATGATGGTCCATGGCTCTTTCCTCTCGCCAGGTGACACTTCCGGAGGTAGGTGTGTGTGGTCAATGGCTTGTCTGCACTCACACAACACTAACAGAGAAAGTGAGGTAGGTCCTTCTCTTGTGTCTCTGACACGAACTCTCCCTAGGGCTTTCACTGTTTCCATTACCTCTTCCATCTCGGCCACTTCTGTGTGGACATGTACATTTATCAACATTAAAGCATGACTTTCATCAACACCAACATTTTTGCACCAGCTGATTAACTCCGTTTGGAGGCTGGGGTCTTTTCTCAGAGCCATGATAACTGTTTATTCACTTCTCAGTTACTTAGAATGAGATGGCAAGATGGGCTTGGATGTGGCTGATTCAATCTGTCTTCTTTTTTCAGGAACACAGCAGTGACCTATCAGAGGGAGATCCCGGACGAGCCCCCAAATTGTGTAGCGCCCCCTACCTCCTTTTATTATGGTTTAGTAAAGGGCAGCACCAGGTTCAATAAACTAGTGCCTAAGAGATGTTGTATTAAAAGGCCCCTCTGATGTCACTGAATTAAATACTTCTCTTTTAGAAAGTTACTCAGAATAAAATATATGCTCACCCCAGTTCACTGGTTACGAATAAACTCCTTTGAATAAATAAAACACTTGAAGTAGAAAATATATAGAATTTAATTAAAGTAGAATTAAAGCGTAAGAAATGGCTTAAGATTAAATTGGCAAATTATTACACAATCAAGATGATCTCAAGCTTGGTATAATTTAACACCAAAAAGGGAAATATCACAGATGAAAGATATACTGAATTGACCTGAATTGAGTCAAACACACTTCGAGTTAAGTGACCAAACTAACACCCTTGAAATTAAATGTATAGAATAACTCACTGTGTGTTTCACAATATTACTCTGAACACTCACATTTCTTAAGCATGCTGAATAACACCATATGAACTGATATAAAACACTGTGGGCCCACACACACACACTTTCACACATGCACACTTTCACAACCCACCCCGGAGCAGGCCTGAATCGTGGCTTGAGTGCGTAGTGGCCGTGGAAACAGAAAACTTGCCTCTTCACTCTCCTGAGCGCAAAACAAAAAGAAAACAAGTGTACCTGAATTACTTTAGGGACTGTGAAATGATCGCGAAGCACAGTGGAAGGTCTCCTCCTGCAGATGCTCGTCCTGAGCTGTCCCTGTCAACTGATGTGTGTCACTCCAACGCAGCCAGAGGAATCTCAGACCTCACGGTGATCTGAGACGCTATCTGGTCTCCCTCGGGTCAATTACACGATGAACTCACAAAGATTTCAGTACTCTTGTCCTTTTCTTAAAAAGTTAGACTTGACGATAACTTTAAACACAGTCTGTCTGCTATTTACGAGCTAATGACGTAACCGCGGTAACGGAAAACGTACACTCCGAATTTAAATATTAACAAAAGTATTAACTGAACCACTCATGCATACACACGGAATATATACACTTCAAAAGTATTAATACAATGATCTATCGATTAATTTACTGTATTTTCTGCAATCTGTCAGCTAAATCACTCTGATCAGCTCTCTCCTCAGCTGCACGTCTCTCCTCCCTCTCATTCCCCAATCCAAAACTCTTATTTTCCCAGGAGGGAGGGACTTAACACATACAAACCAATGAAATTAACGATCAAACTAACTCTCAGGGCAAAAGCAAGTTTTTTACCTGTGCACCACAATCATCTTTAATACCAATAACAGCATTCGTAAAGACACAAATCACACGTATTTTGTGACTCAGTATACATTACACAAACGGTAAATTAAACAATATAACCCACAACATTCTAGAATTATATTCCAGTGGGCTACTTGAGAAAAAAACAATTACTTCCTCAACACACTCACTCCATCTGGACACATTTTCTTGATGCGAAATATACTACAGCATTTTAACACAAAACGAAATAAGAAGATAGAAGATGGCATCAGAAAGATTGTACCACAGAATGCCCAGTTGCATTTAGATGAAAATGGCCAAATAATAATGGGTAACTCGAGTTCATTTTCATCTACAATTTCTTTATACATCTTTATGCCAGTCATGCCATGTTGGTTATATTACATTTTTATATTACAGAAGCCACAGCCTCAAACGGGACACCAGCAGCGACAGCTTCAGATGGGAAACCAGCAGCGACAGCTTCAGATTGGACACCTGCATCCATGGCTAGGCTGATGTGTGCAGAAAGGGAAATAAAAGACTTCAGGCGCTGGGAATGCCCAAAGACTTTGGTAAATGCCCTTTTGACGGTATTCAATGGACCTATTGATTGTCATGATTTCACAACACTTGTTCGTGCTCCACAACATTTCGATCAATTGGGGGGTTTGGGGGAGTTGTGGAGAGTGCTGATATGCATTTTTCATTTTCCAGCATGACTATGTGTTGAATTGCACAAAGCCACAGGATGAAGTCATCGGTTCTGTCGGCACAACGGTCTTAAGAAGAGCAGACTGTGTTGGCCTGGGAACCAATTGCAAACTGGAGGCAACCGTAAGTATCTTTTATATGGTACCATTACTGTTTACGATTTGTTTACCTGCATTAATGTTGTTCTTTTGCTAGGTTGCAAACTGCTGTCTTTCATTGATATGCCACCTAGCTGGACAGAAGGTATGCTATGTTTTTCTTTACATGTAAAACCTTATGTGAATGCATAGGTTGTTCTGAAAGTCATGCTTTTGATATAGCTATACCTAATCATTTTCATCTAATAGGATTAGATGTCCTTGCTGTGGATTCCTATGTATTGGCATGTTGGAGTCCACCTCATTGCGTAGACCCTTTTGAATCACTATCAGTAAGTGATTGTTCCTCAAAATGCTATCATATGAAGTAATAGAGATGTTTGTACTCTACACACATCAACTTTGATCTGTGTAATTTGCTCACCAACAGGCAGATGCAGCACTTAAAGACTGCATATTATTTCCGATATGGACACCTGGACACTGGCACTTGTGTGTAAGTTTTGACTGTCAGTTGTGTCGTCTTGTATCGTGTTAAATAGGTGTTGAAAACAGACATGGTGCAGTTTTTTTTTTTTGGTCCTCTCTGAGGAGTGAATAAGCAAAATTTATTCTGAATAAGTTCAGAATAAATGTGGAATATACAAGACCAATGCACTGGTCCATCAACATTTCATTGATTTACATATATTCACAGGTCATGAAGCCCAATCTTAAAAGGATGTACATTCTTGATTCATCCGACCCTTGTGGTTTTGGGCAGGCGTATTATGTGTCCATGTTCAGGTTTTCTTCTAATATTTAGGGACTTTTCTTTGTCCCCTGTTAAGTACAAGGTTTGGGACTGTTCTTTGTCGTCCGCTGTTAAGTGCAAAGTTTTGGAGGTATTAACTGCTGTTTGCGTACTTTTAATGTTTGCTGATGTGATGGTCCTTGCTTAAAAGATCCAACACTATCTCTATCATAAAGAATGAGAATGGTTTATTTAGAAATGTGGCCATTCTCACATTCCATTTTGAAATTCCTTCTACACCCAAATCTGTTGAAAATCAGTAGTTAGCACTAGGCAGGTTGTATAAAGATTGGGTTTAGGCCTAGTCAACCAATGAAAGAATGGCATGTAGAAGTTGAATCAGGATGTATGTGAAAGTGAAGACCATCTCTGAGCTTTTTTCTTTCCTTTTTTATTGATTGCTTTCTGCATGTGTATGTTTTCCCTCTGTAACGGTAGACAACACAGTACATTTCAAACTTGCTACTGAAACCCAATTAGTGGGTTGTCAGAATCAGACCTATAGAGGTGGATTGTACGTTTAAAACTGTTTTCAACTTTTAAGAAGCTTTAACTGTATCTGTTCTCTTTTGAAGCATGATCGCAACAAAATTGGTTGCTGGAAACTGGCAGCTCGTTAAAAACAAGGTACATAGCACTCCGCAATCAACACTGCTTTCTGACATCTGTAATCAATACTAAATTTATAGGTGTGGCTTTTTGCCAGGATATTCCATCGCAAAGAGACAGCTTGGACTGTGGAGTGTTCATGCTAATGGTATGTTACAAATGAAGATGGAAGTAAACCTTACCTGACTTTGGGGATTTTATTAGTGGCATTTCAAAGGCAATAGGTATAGAAAGAATATGTGAGTGCTAGAAAATGTATATAATATTAAAATCAATGTCTTATGTTACAGTATGCACTATACATTACTTTTGAGTGGCCATTTGATTTCAGCCAGGTGAGACCCGTGAATTTATTACATAAATTAGTTGATGACTCTTTCAGTTTGCCTCAGTTTTTGATGTTTTTTTGTTCTGTTCTTCTTTCCTTAGACAGACATGCCTTACATTCGAGAGTGCTGGTTGAACCTAATATTAAAGTACATGAGCCATAAAAGGTGAGAACCAGATTTGCAAAACAATGCTGTATTTCCAAAGTTTATTTCTGACACCATTTACTGTGTTATAGGGAAGCTTCAAGCCTCAAGGAGCATCAAATGGACTACATGTATGGTTGTCCCAAGGACCATGGGATTATTGCGGTATAATGTCCAAGTCACTAGCAATTGTACATTTTAGAAATTTTAACTCTCAGCATACTGGTGTTTGTATTCCTTGTACATGGAGTATGTAGTTTTTATACAATCTTGACTTCACCTGTGTCCCGATCACCCTGTTATTTACTTCACAATGAAAACAGATGGGCTGTTATCCTTTGATTTTTACCCACTACATACATGTATACCAAGAACAAAGACATGGATAAATTCAAGAACTATGCAATGGGGCCAATATCTTCATATTTCTTATTTTTGTTTATTTGCTTACAGTTGCCAGCATCTGTTCTGGAGGACATTTTTATTGAGGTGGTTCTCCAGGAGGGTGATGAGGCAATTCTGACGCTGGCCCTGGTGTGCACCCGCTTCAGAGACCTTGTGACACGGGAAGCCTTCAGGAGGCGAGCCCATTTTCTTTGGCTTGACAGTAAGTGTTCCCTAATATTTTGTGCATAACTTGTTACATATTTTAATAAAAATCTTAAGAAATTCTTATTTGCTTGAACAGCCGGTTAATGAATTCCAGCCTTGTGGATTTTTGAATGTGTGTACTTTTACATGTGTACAGGTGTCACAAATTGGAGTGCTTTCTCCACATACTACAAAGCGGAGTTCTACAAAATGTACAGACTGCAAACTTGCATGCAGTGTGGAGACGTATTCAAAAATTGCATTCAAGGTATTCGTTGTTAGTTGTTGCCATGGAGTGTTTTGCTTTCAATGATGAATTAAAACATTAAAAAAATAATGAACATTGGAATATTTATTTTCTTTGTTTTCTTTCTTTGCTAACCTGTAGGATATGTAGGTCGAGGAAGAAGGGGAGAACTCATAAAAATCATTAGTGAAGACACCCACCCAGACTTCTGCAGCGAGTTCTGCCAAATCTGTGCTGACCTTATTTGAGTGTTGTGTGCATGATGTAGTGCCATAGATGCAAACTCCTCACCTTTGTGACAACTACATTTTTTAATGTCAAAATAGGTGGGTGGGGGGGTCTTACAAGGGTAAATAAAGAATTATTTTTTCAATAAGTTTTGCATAGTATTTTATTCACTCTTTACTTCAAAAACGGTCTAAAAACTGTAATATTTTATGTATTTGAGGTCTGAGATGTTGGAATGGTGAAGAGAGAGAGAGGGAAAATTTAGCATTTTAGCTCAGCATTGCCATCTAATCAGCCAATATTGTCTTAAATAGCCTGCATAGTACGTCATCTTTTATAACATGGGATTTTGACCAAATATATTCAATCTTGATTTTTGTAAAATGCTCCAACAATATATATAATTTGGGTTTTTTTTTGGTGAAAAATTAGTTTTGGACATAAGGTTATAATATAAACCTTAAAGTAACTACAACTGAGCATGTAAAGCAAATATCTTTAAAAGAAATTCCATGTCTGTTTTAAGTTATATAATTAAGTGGGTTTTTTTTGTTTTGTTTTTTTCTATTTCATTGCGTTGGTAATGCATTTAATTAAGTGAGATTATGTAAAATGTCAGATGCCCTTGTGAAGTAATTTATAAATATAAAATTACAGAAGACAACCTGACAGTGCTGCTGTACTTTAGTCACATGCAGTTTGATATTAATGTGCATAATCAGTGGTGGAAAGCACACATATTTTCTACTGAGAGGGGTAAAGAATCAGCCAATCAAAGAATACACTTGTTTTTAATTCTGACATGTAACAAGAAACTAGGGGCTTTTCAGGGATGGTGAAACGTAAGATTCTATTTTTATTTAGGTAGTTATGTTTTGAAATGAATACAAACGTTTCTCTAAATGAAAGTATTAAAATACTTGATTATTGCCTATCTCCACATCGTGCAAACTACAGTGTTTGTAGCTAAGCATTTAAAGCGTTATATTTCTTTTTATTGTTTTTAGCAAGTTTGTTTTTCCGTCACAGGAATAACGTTATCGTTTCCGCATACGCAACGCGAGTAAGTATGGCGTGAATCTGCCATGTGTCCAATCTAAATGCAGTGGGAAGAGATCCAGCTCCACCCCTGGACCTGTATCCAACTCCGCCCCCTGGATCCTGTGTTCTGCAGTGAGGGGCTACTGGATCCAGGGGGCGGAGCTGGATCTCTTCCCACTGCATTTTGATTGGACACATGGCAGATTCCCGTCATACTTACTCGCGTTTCCGCATTGAGTCGTAAATAAAGTTATTCTTGTGACGAAAAAACAAACTTGCTAAAAACAATAAAAATAAATATAACGCTTTAAATGCTTAGTTACAAACACTGTAGTTTGCACAATGTGGAAATGGGCAACACAAGTATTTTAATACTTTAATTTAGAGAAACGTTTGTATTAATTTCAAAATATTATAACTGCCTGAATAAAAATAGAATCTTACGTTTCACCATCCCTGAAAAGCCCGTAGTTTCTTGTTACATGATGTCAGAATAAAAAACAAGTGTATTCTTTGATTGGCTGATTCTTTATCCCTCTCAGTAGTCCACTTTGACTTCAAATTAATAAGTAGGCACATCTGCTTTTATTGGAGTGATATTAATTTGTCTACTTGAAGTAGAAAATGTGTGCTTTCCACCACTGATTATGCACATTAATATAAAACTGCATGTGACTAAAGTATAGCAGCACTGTCAGGTTGTCTTCTGTAATTTTATTTTTATAAATGACTTCACAAGGGCATCTGACATTTTAAATAATCTCACTTAAATAAATGCATGCAAAATGCATTACCAACACAATGAAATAGAAAAAAAAGTAATTATATAACTTAAAATAGACATGGAATTTATTTTAAAGATGTTTGCTTTACATGCTCATTTGTAGTTACTTTAAGGTTTATATTATAACCGTATGTCCAAAACTGTAATTTTTCACCAACAAATAAATAAATAAATATTGTTGCAACATTTTACAAAAATCAAGATTGAATATATTTGGTCAAAATTCCATGTTATAAAAGATGAAGTGCTATGCAGGCTATTAAGGACAATATTGGCTGATTAGATGGCAATGCTGAGCTAAAAGGCAAAATGTTCCCTCTCTCTCTTTACCGTTCCCACATCTCAGACCTCAAATACATGGGTGTAAATTTCATTTAACAGTAGGGGGGGACAATAAATATAAAATTTCTCATGAGCAATTTTTGAAGGGGACACAAATAATAGTCAAATTGTACTTATAAATATGTGTCCCCACAGTGAAAAACTTTGCTTCTATCATTATTATTGTAGCACGGAGACTGCGTCATTATGGTTATTTTCAAAGTTTTTCTCAGGTTCAATGACAAAGCAGATCAGCACATTTCAAACAGCCACAAACCAAGGATAAGAAATAATAAAATCCCTTTTATTTCATCCATGCTGACGATTGTAATGATGCCAGGTTGTTTACCTCAGCTTAGAGCGCTCTGCTCGTGCTGCTTCTCAGAATGTTTGGTCGCTATAGCAACCAGTTGTAGTGGAAAACTGTAGGTCCGAAACAGAGCAGAACCGAACTGAACCGAACCGAGCTGGTACCAGTCAGTGGAAAACCCCCATAAGTTGCAGTGCACTATGCAACAAGCTATTGTAAACAAGCTAACGTTAACTAGATAAGTAATATTTTAATCGCTAATATAGCAGATTCATGGAAAATTACATCGGTAACGTTAATCAGCATTTTTGCCGCAACTAATTTATGAATGAGTCTGCTGCATCAACTACATTAAAGAGAATCGCTTTATTTAAAGTGAATAAAGTACCCTACTTACTGGAGTTCAACATTAACTGAGCCGCAGCCACACACCTGACTCGTGTGTGGAGTAGGTGAGATGAACTGGGAAAGCAGGCAGTCAGTGTTGCCAGATCGGGTTGACGATTTCCAGCCCAAAAGCTCACCAAAACCCACCCACTTCAACAAAAACCAGCCCAAAATTTTAACTGCCAAAATAATGTGATATGATTTTATTACCATGTCAATCAAGGTTGATAAGGACCACTTTTATCTCCTCAAAATAAAATAATGACAAAAAAAGGTAATAAAGATAAATAAATTTCACAGGAACATGGATCAAAACAGGGAAAATGCGTTAAAGACAGTCAGAAAATATGCTTAAAATGACCAGGAACCTTTTCAAAATGGCAATCAAGAAATTAACTGATAACCCCCGGAGGAACACATGCATCATTTTCAATGTCCACAGTAAGAAACAGCTCATTTTTGTGCAAAAAAAGTGCACAATAAAGTGATCAGAAAGCAAAGTTAATTCACACCCACAGCAGCCAAACATGTGTTATTCATTGATACATACTGTATGATAATCTGACAGCAAAAATAAAATAATAATAACAATTAACAACAATGCGCTTAACTTTCTCTTGTGCTTTATCTTCAGACAGCACGTATTTCATGAAGTAAACATTTTAGAACATAATGCAGAACTTAGCACAGTCAAAACTGTTCAAGTCCAGCAGCTGTCAATGCCAAGTATACAAGAGTTTGGACAGTTTAAAAGATGTTCTGATGCAGGACAGCATTGTATAGTCCCATATTCAGTTTTGATTTTTATTAAATCATTCAACTGTTCTCTTATTTCAGTTACAATTACATTTAGAAGTCTTCTATTCAATTAATCCACGTTGTGAGATTTGAGTCACTCTTAGACTCTTTATCATGTAACTTATATTTAAGCCACTTTGCCATGACAATCACTTAACTTGTTGAAGTCTATAAAATAAAATTAATGAGTAAATATATAGCTGCACATTTAAATTTTGCCCTTTACAGCGCCAAACCCAATCACTCACGAGTCATCACGTCTCACCAACATAAAAGATGGTAAATTGATTGTCAAGTCTCTGTTAAAATGAACCAAAGGGGTTACGTTAAGGAAAAATTAGTTGATGACTGCACTACACATTATTTTACTGTGATACTTTGAGCTCGAACATATTAAGATAACATGACTAAAGATAAAAGCGAAGAAAACAGCAGCTGATTGGGCGGCTTTTAGTTTTTTAAAAGCAGCCCAAATTTGGTCTACCCAATGCGTTATTCTCCAGTCCAAGCCGATCAAAAGAAGCCCAATTGGGCGGCAACCCGCCCAATCTGGCAACACTGGGGGAGGGGGAACTCAACTGTTTCTAAAAGCATTTTTTGCATTTTTTTTTCTACTTACACAATTATTTTAGGTATACAAACATATATTTTTCACAATAGAGAGTGCGATTTTTTTTTAATATTTTTTTTTGGGGGGGACAACCCTCGGATGGGGGGGGAAATCCCCTCCGTCCCCCCCGGGATTTACGCCCATGCTCAAATACATAAAATATTACAGTTTTTAGACAGTTTCTGAAGTTAAAGAGTAAAGAAAATACTATGCAAAACTTATTGAAAAAAAAACAGTTCTTTATTTACCATTGTAAAATACCATTGCACCCCCCCCCCCCCCACCACCTATTTTTACCTTAAAAAAATTTAGTTATCACTGAAACATGAGGAGTTTGGCACTACATCATGCACACAACACTCAAATAAGGTCAGCACAGATTTGGCAGAACTCGCTGCAGAAGTCTGGGTGGGTGTCTTCGCTAATGATTTTTATAAGTTCCCCCCCTTCTTCCTCGACCTACATATCCTACAGGTTAGCAAAGTAAGAAAACAAAGAAAATAAATATTCCAATGTTCATTATTTTTGTAATGTTTTAATTCATCATTGAAAGCAAAACACTCCATGACAACAACTAACAATGAATACCTGGAATGCTATTTTTGAATACGTCTCCACACTGCATGCAAGTTTGCAGTCTGTACATTTTGTAGTACTTGGCCTTGTAGTATGTGGAGAAAGCACTCCAATATATGACACCTGTACACATGTAAAAGTACACACATTCAAAAATCCACAAGGCTGGAATTCATTAACCGGCTGTTCAAGCAAATAACAAGAATTTCTTAAGATTTGTATAGAAAATATGTAATAAGTTATGCCAAAAATACTAGCGAACACTTACTGTCAAGCCAAAGAAAATGGGCTCGTCTCCTGAAGGCTTCCCATGTCACAAGGTCTCTGAAGCGAGTGCACGGGTCAGCAGTGCCTCATCACCCTCCTGGAGAACCATATCAATAAAAATGTCCTCCAGAACAGATGCTGGCAACTGTAAGCAAATAAACAAAAATTTGAAATATGAAGATATTGGCCCCAATGCATAGTTCTTGAAATTATCTATGTCTTTGTTCTTGGTATACATGTATGTAGTGGGTAAAAATCAAAGGATAATGGCCTGTCTGTTTTCATTGTGAAGTAAATAACAGAGTGATGATCCGGATTGTCACGGATCTGTCTGTTCTCCAACCCAATCACAACGCACGCCCGCACCTGATTTCACCTGAGCCTCAATCAAGCACACCTGCACGATCCTCATCACCTCACGCTTCATAAGCACCAGCACTAGCTCACTTCAGTGTCCGATCTCGTTTCTACATAGTTGGACTCTAGCGCCTATCCATTCTGTTTATATCGTACGAAAATATACTTACCTCCTGTGTCATCCTCAGTGTGTCCTCCTCGTCCTCTATCCTCCTCCTCTCCGGGTCATCCTCCTGTTCCAGTCCTGGGAATTCCGCGTCTGTCCACATCTACGATCTCCTGGACCTGTAAGAGAGACCATCCGTCTGATCTGCTCCTCACCCTCCAAAGTATCTACACTCCAGTTACTCACCTGCTTCCTGCTGTTCATTAAGAGCTGTTATTAAACGTCACCATTTACCATCTTCCTTTGTGTCTGAGAGTCCTTCCGTAACAGAAGATCGGACCAATTTACAGGACGTTGACAGCTTGATGAGCAGTTCAGACCCGTTCCAGGAGATCGTGGATCATCTGTAACGGACCAACACCGATAGATGAAAGAGCCCTGTTCATTTCTCTGGCTCAAGCTAATCCCGAGCCGTTGGATTTTGCCAAGGCTTTTGTGCCACTCGCCCTCACCAGTTCCCTGGAAGGTGAAATCCTCAAGACTCTGTTCCGGCTCGGGATCTCTTTCCACCAACCAGTGGAGATCCCAGACTCCTCCAACCTAAATTGGCAGGAAACGGTAATCCAGTGTCAGGAAAATCTCCAATCCCGAGCCGGAATCCCTTCCGAGGTCACCTCCAAGTGTCTGACCAATGGCTGCGGTCGTCCTCGTCCCTTTGTGTTCCCGCGAGCCCGTAAGTGGGCCTCCAACAGTGCTGACCTGGGGGCGAAAGTATCTGACCCGTGCTTAACATCTGTCTGGTCAGCGCTGAAATCAGCCTCTCGTCCCCCGAGCCAAGTTCCCGGATCCATCACTGTTCTCAGCCCGGAACTTCAAGCCGCAGCTCTCCCAAGCCAGCCCCCATCCGCGGCTAAGTCTATGCCGCCGCCGCACACTGGAAAACCGAGCCCGCCTGCAGAGAAGATGACAATCTCACCTGCATTGAGTGTGGTAAACCCACTGACAGAGGCTCATGTGCCTGCTCCTCGCCAGTGCCCTCCGGTGCCTGCTCCTCGCCAGCACCCTCTAGTGCCTGCTCCTCGCCAGTGCCCTCCGGTGCCTGCTCCTCGCCAGCGCCCTCTAGTGCCTGCTCCTCGTCAGCGCCATTCGGTGCCTGCTCCTCGCCAGCGCCCTCCGGTGCCTGATCCTCGCCAGCGCCCTCCGGTGCCTGCTCCTCGCCAGGGCCCTCCGGTGCCTGCTCCTTGCCAGCGCCCTCCGGTGCCTGATCCTCGCCAGCGCCCTCCGGTGCCGGCTCCTCGCAAGTGCTCTCAAGTTCCTCCGCTGGTCCTGCCCAGCGCATCTTCATCTCCGCTGGTTCCGTCCAGCTCTCCAGAGCGCCCAGGTGAGTCAGAGCCGTTAGCTGTAGTAAAAAAAGTCCAAATTGTTTCAAGACAATCTGATGTTTAATTACATAATAAAGGCCCACCAAATATAATATTCTACCTGTTTTGTCTTACACGTTCGCGCTAACGTTAGCTGTTATCTAGTTAATGTGTTGCGCTATTAAAGTTACTAAAGTCTTCAAAAAGTATGGACAGTGGACACCGTCACAACTTTGACATGCATTTAACTGTGATTATTACTTACAGACGTAACTTACACTACATTATGAATCTATCTCGACTATATTATTAATCAAAGGGAGACTTACATTGATAAGAGCAAACGTTCCATATGTTCCAAACGTTCCGAACACGGGCTGCAACTTAACAAACGTGTATGCAGGTTCTTCCGGTGGAACACAGTTTATAAAGTGGGAGGAGTTGGATCTAGATCCAATATTACAAGTCAGGATCTAGATCCAACTCCGCCCCCAATAGGGTCTGGCTGCAGACAGCACTTGCACTCTCAGCACTTGCACTCTCAGCACTTGCATTCTCAGCACTTGCATTCTCAGCACTTGAAGCAGAAGTGTCTGAGCGTGCAAGTGCTGAGAGTGCAAGTGCTGTCTGCAGCCAGACCCTTCTCCCTGGATCTTGTGTTCTGCAGTGAGGGGCATCTCAACATATACCCGCCAGATTTAAATCAGCACAGCCAGCGAAGGATCGAACGCACATTTTTGTATCAACCAAAAAATAGCTGTTTCGTTGTCTGTTGAGGAAGTACAGGCGTTCCTCTCGTTGATAGCCGAGGAGCAGATCCAGCGAGAGCTTGATGGGCGACGTGGAATGAAAAAGCCTTATGTAACGTTATATACTTTTGCACTTTGTATATTTTTAGAGTATGTTTTCTGTTTATATTTTTACCTTTGTATCTGTGTTTTGCTTCAGTTAAAAAAAATCTGATCGAATAAGTGTACCTCCAGACTATATTAAAAATGTATTATTGTATGAGCACGTAATTAACCTCTTGAAAAAGACTAATTATCAATGCCATGATGATACAAACCAACACATAATAAAAAAAACAAGGGATACATTGTACATTTTGAAATATTATTCAAAAGTTTATTGATAATTCACTTTACAGAACACGCTACATTAATAGTTAACTATTCAAGTAACGCAGCACACCTGCTCGAACATCCCTCCCCTCCTCCTCTACAGCCCGTGGCACTGCCACCACAGTTTCTGCAGCTGGGGTTAAATCCCAAGCATTTTCATAGGCTTGTCCATTGCTGTTAAAAACATCCACATGCCGAGAATGAAAAACACAATTCCGTCGATATGCTCCTTTGTTTTGTGTTTGTTTGTGGCGCGTTTACAATGATGTCACGGCAGTAGAGGCGGCGCAACTATAACGACACGTGAATAATCCCGCCCACTCTAAAGCATTACTAAACTGCATTGGAAACGCAAAGCCGAACCGAGTCGTACCACGCAGTGGAAAAGTGCCATAAGTTACTGTTACATATGCGTTCTCTCTTTCTGCCCTTTACTCTTTCTTAAGACCTAAATCGCTGTGTTTATGAGGATACTTGCAAAGACGGGGATTCTGACGCATATGAGTGTGTTTATGTAATTGTTCAAAGTCGGCAAAAAAGAAAAAGCGCGCTCCTCACACAGAAAGAGACGGCGCACGCATATAGGTCTGTTGTCTAAGTTTCAACGGCTTAAAATTGGTTGTTTTAAAACTGCAGTGCTTAAAAATGCGTGACCATGCTACAGGTGTAGTCCCTCGTTTAGGAACGAGCAACTCATTTTGTCCTGGCTGGTCGTTCTCCGCCTACTTCTGTCTCCCCTTCACGCCCACTGCGGTCAGGCCAGACTCCACTTTGAAAAACACAGTCATTCTAGCCGCCACTTTATTTTCTGGTGTGCGCATATACCATGCGTTGCGGTAATCGCGTGTAAAAAATGTATTGAGCCAGTTTCTCTGTCAATAACTAATAAACGAATGAACTAATAAATTCCACTATGCCAGGGTGTCACTCAACCAGTTTAAAGACAATCTGATGTTTAATTACATAATAAAGGCCCACCAAATATAATATTCTACCTGTTTTGTCTTTGATTTTGAATGGCTCTAAAAAGAAAACTCCCTGTTTCCACAGACCAGATTCGATTCTGATTGACAGTCCACTACCCCAGGGTGTCACTCAAGCAGTTTCAAGACAATCTGATGTTATATTACATAATAAAAGCTCTCCAAAGCTCACATTCTACCTGTTCTGTCTTTGATTTTGAATGGCTCTAAAAAGGAAACTCCCTGTTTCCACAGAACAATTTTAATTCAAATTGACAGTCCACTACCACAGGGTGTCACTCAAGCAGTTTCAAGACAATGTGATGTTATATTACATAATAAAAGCTATCCAAAGCTCACATTCTACCTGTTCTGTCTTTGATTTTGGATAGCTTTAAAAATGAAACTCCCTGTTTCCACAGAATAATTTTAATTCAGATTAACAGTCCACTACCCCAGGGTGTCACTCAAGATTTTTCAAGACGATTTGATGTTGTATTACATAATAAAAGCTCTCCAAAACTCATAAATTATTATTTTTTATTTGATTTTGGATAGCTTTAAAAAGGAAACTCCCTGTTTCCACAGAACAATTTAAAATCATATTGATAGTCCACTACCCCAGGATGTCACTCAAGCAGTTTCAAGACAATCTGATGTTATATTACATAATAAAAGCTCTCCAAAGCTCACATTCTACCTGTTCTGCCTGTGATTTTGGATAGCTCTAAAAAGAAAACTTCCTGTTTCCACAGACCAGTTTCAATTCAGATTGACAGCGCACTACCCCAGGGTGTCACTCAACCAGTTTCAAGACAATATGATGTTTAATTACATAATAAAGGCCCTCCAAATATCATATTCTACCTGTTTTGTCTTTCATTTTGAATGGCTCTAAAAAGGAAACTCCCTGTGTCCACAGACCAGATTCGATTCTGATTGACAGTCCACTACCCCAGGGTGTCACTCAAGCAGTTTCCAGACGATCTGATGTTGCTTAACATAATAAAAGCTCTCCAAATCTCACATTCTACCTGACTTGTCTTTGATTTTGAATGTCTCTAAAAAGAAAACTCCCTGTTTCCACAGAAAAAATTCAATTCAGATTGACAGTCCACTTCACAATATACAGCCTCTTTTGGTGTTATTTATTTATTGATATGTATGCTTTTATTTTAGTGTTCAATGTAGCCACTAACTGTGATATGTGCTCCTTGGCAAAGCCAATTGTACCTGGGCCTCTTCTGACAAATTGGGTTAGTTACTTTACTTAGTAACATCAGTAGTAGTGTTGAAAGGTGATTTGAAAATCAAAGCCATAAGTAACTAATAAACTGTGATGCTTAGTATTTATCAACTCCTCATTTTCCAGATCCAGTGTGAGAGCTGTGATTATGTGGTTCCATGAAGAGTGCCTAGACATGGCAGAAGAAGGCCTGAAACAGGTCAGGACAGCCGAATGGAACTGCAGCTTGTGCTGTTAAATCCCTTTTTGAAGAAAAGTTTAAAACAATAATGTGCCTTTGTTATGTTTATTTATTTCTGTATTTAACATATAATCTGTAAATCAATCTGTAAATAATTAGTAAATAATCATTTCATTAAACATTTTTTCAATGTAAAAAAAACCCCCATCAAACTCTCCTGAAATTGTGTATGTTAAAATCTTTGGCAATGCACTGTCAATCTTAAGTGACACTGGCCTGTGGAAACGGAGCTATCTAAATATTTAAGTTAACAGGTAATATATGACCTTTTTATTTTGTAATTCAACATCAGATAGTCCTGAAATTATGTGAGTGACACTCTTAAGAGTTGTGCTGTCCACCTGAAATGAAAGTGGTCTGTAAAAAAAGGAAGTCTCCTTTTTAAACAAATCTGAACGAATAGTCAAAACAGCATATATGTGAGTTTTAGAGGGCTTTTAAAATTGTACATCAGATAGTCCTGATATCAGCAACAGTCTGAGGTGCTGTACTATCAATCTGTAGTGAAATTGGTATGTGAAAAGCAGAGTTTCCTTTTCATACCAATCTGAATTGTTAGTCAATTCAAATCACTTTTATTGTCACATCACTAACTGCACGTGTGCCGTGGTGAGTGAAAAGCTTGGGATCGTGCTCCAGACAGTGCAGAAAACAATTGACACATTTAACAAATAACATTATACACATTTAGACACTTTACAAAAATCAGAATACTTTTATATGCAGTATATACACTATATAAAGCAATACAATACAAAATATGCAAACATAATACAAATATACACGGAGTGGTTGTAGATGTAGTGGTTGGTATGTAGATGTTAGCAGAGTATTGTTGTGTTGAAGTGCAGTGCATGCTACATTTAAGTCCAGTTGGGAGAGAGGAGAAAAAAAATGTGTTGGAGTTAAATGTGCACCGTGAATGTATGGACAGAGAGGTGTGCTGTGTGAGTGTGAGTTCCGAGTGTTCAGCAGCCTTATAGTCTGAGGGAAAAAGCTGTCCCTCAGTCGGTTTGTGCGTGTTCGGATACTGCGTAACCGTCTGCCTGAGGGCAGCAGAGAGAACAATCCATGACTTGGGTGGCTGGAGTCACTGAAGATCCTCCGGGCTTTCCTCATGCACCGCCTGGTGTAGATGTCCTGGAGGGAAAGAAGCTCACCTCCTACAGTGTGGCGGGCAGTTCGCACAACCCTTTGCAGAGCTTTGCGATTGCTGCTGTAGCTGTTTCCATACCAGGCAGTGATGCAGTCGGTCAGGATGCTATCCACAGTGCAGGTGTAGAATGAATGGAGGATGTGGGGGACTCATTCCAAATTTCCTCAGGCGCCTGAGAAAAAAAGAGGCGTTGTTGTGCCTTCTTCAGCACCGCATCTGTGTGAGCAGACCATGTGAGGTCCTCAGTGATGTGAACTCCTAGAAACTTAAAGCTGCTGACCACTGGTGTATATTTGTCAAAACATATATATAGTCAAAACATTTTTATTAGTTTTTATTTTGTAATTTTGCATCAAACAGTCCTGCCATTGTGTGCGTGGCACTCAGATCACATACATGTACTATCAATATGAAGTAAAATGGGTCACTTGAAACTTCTAAGCCAATATAAAGCTGCATATATGTGAGTTTCTATATGGATTTTGAAATTATACAATAGAAAGCCCTGACATTGTGGGAGTGACACTCGGATGAGGTAGGCTGTCAATCTAAAGTGAAAGTGGTCTGTCTAAACTAGGCATGTGACTTTTAAAATTTTCATGTTGCGATAATTGCTTAAGCTTTTACCACATTATAGAACATTATCACAATAGTTATATGTAGATGCAAAAAAATATTAAATAATTATTTTCTGATAATAAAAAGAACTGAACATTTAAAAACAATAAAAGCAATACACAAATGTATACATTAAATAAATGTAAAGTGCAAGAGAATTGTAAAGAACAATAGGTAACACTTTACAATATGGTCTTATTAGTTAACTTGAGTTATTGCATTAACATTAACAATGAACAAAAGCTACATTTGTTACAGAAATTATTATTCTTTGTTTAAATTCAGAACATTTCATAGTACTAAGTCAGCTTTATTAAAGGTGATAAATTATATCTATATGGTAACTCCCCAGGGTGATAATATTGTATTAGTGCTTTTAATCTTACTGCTGCATTTGATATGATCGATAATAATATTGTCATTGCCCTACTCAAGTCCTATGTTGGCTTGACATGAACTGTTTTAGGTTGTTTTAGATCCTATTTAACGAGTTTGTTTGCCCATATAATCATTAGGTAATCGAGTAAACTTATTTGGCTTGCTGTCCGCTGATGAGGGGCTCGATGAAGTAGCTTCGGCTCGAGCTCTGATATACCCCCCAGGGACTTGATATAAGGTGATTACAAAGCGAAAGGTACCTAAGAAGAAGGTGTAGATTGGGGAGGTGGAGGGATGCTGAAACAGCTGGGACTAAAGAGAGGTAAGCAGCTGCTTATATACTCTGGCTGTTAATTGAACGATTAGATGGGCTCGCTCCTCCCTAACTTCCGTTTAGGAACTTCATTTAAAAGCCGGAGGATCTCAGTTCGACTAGGCACCCACATGTCATCAGCTGCTAACCTCCCTTGGGGGTCCCACAGGGATCAATACATGCTCCAACACTTTTCTCTCTGTATATGCTCCCTTTGGGCTCCATCTTTAGGAAGTAATGCGTCTCATTTAACTGTTACACTGAAGCTACCCAGAGTTATTTGCCACTTAAACGCTCTGATAACAACTTTGATACTTTATTGGCTTGCATGAAGGATATCAAAATCTGGATGTCATCAAATGTTCTCTACGTTAATGAAAAGATAACTGAAATTATCATTTTGTGGTCTCCCTAGTGGCATTCCATTAAAAAATATCAGTAATTATTCTGTTGCATCCAAAGCCAAAACCCTTGTTAAAAACTTAGTTTGGTGTTTTGCTTGACAGTAAGCTGAAATTTGATAGTTTTTGACATCATACAAAGGAAGCGCTTACCAAATGGCAGCAAAATTAAGAGACTGTTACCAGGGTGATTTGAGTCTTTGATGATTTTAGCAGCTCTGCCTTTGCAACGTGTGAGGCAGATGTCCTGCAGAGAGGGGAGAGCAGACCCTGAGATGCGCTCAGCTAAGCGCACAACTCTCTGCAAGGCTTTGCAGTCCTGATTGGAGCCTAGTCAATACACTTTTTATGGTCCCTGAATAGAAAGTTTTCAGGATAGCTGTTGAGACCCTGAATTTCCTCAGCTGTCTCAGATGGTACAGTCTCTGCCTGGCTTTCTTAACTTGTGTTTGAATGTGTGCAGTCCAAGTCAGGTCCTCAGAGACGTTTACACCAAGGTACTTGAAGCTGCTCACCCTCTCCACAGGGGTCCCACTAATCATAAGAGGAGTGTAGGGCCGCTGCTGTCTCTTCCTGAAGTCCACAATCAGCTCTTTAGTTTTGCTCACTGTAATGAAGTTCTTGGATCGGGAAGGAGGCGGGAACCGGCGAACATTTAATACTTCAATAATACAATAAACAAACACAAAATAAAAGCGGCAGCCCCTCACGGACGACTGCCGCACACAAAAAACAAACTAAAATCCAGGCCTGGTCCTCTCTCGTCTTTCACTGTCATCACTCCTCCTTTTATTCCTTCCGAAGCTCCAGTGAGTGGCGCAGGTGTCGTTCATTATCATTTACTCCACCGGCCTTGCTCCGTTCCCACGGCTCTCGGCCCCGCCCCACTCGTCACACTCACATTCAGAGAGAGACAGTTGTCCTGGCACCATGATTTATGTCTCTCCACCTCATCCAAGTATGCGGTCTCATCATTGTTGGAAATGAGGCCCAGAACCACAGCATCATCAGCAAATTTGACAATAGAAGTGGAGCTGTGAGAGGACACGCAGTCGTGTGTGTAGAGAGAGTAGAGCAGGGGACTCAGGACACAACCCTGTGGGGCTCCTATCTTTAGGGTGATGGAGTTAGAGGTGAACTGGCCCATTTTCACCACTTGAGGTCTGCCGGTGAGGAAATCTTGAATCCAGTCACAGAGTGAAGTTTTTAGGCCGAGGTCTGTGATTTTTAAAGCTAGCTTGATGGGGACTACTGTATTTAAAGCTGAGCTATAGTCAATGAATAGCAGCCTTACATAGTTCCCATTTTTTTTCTGTCAATGTGTATGACGGAAGAGTGCAGGACGTGAGAGATGGCATCGTCAGTAGATCTATTTGGGCGAAAGGCAAACTAAAGAGGGTCCAAAGTAAAAGGGATGGAGGGGCAAATGTGGTTCTTTATAAGTCTCTCAAAAACCTTCATGACTATTGATGTGAGGGAAACTGGACGATAGTCATTCAGGCAAGAGGGTTTATTGTTCTTAGGCACAGGGATGATGATAGATTTTTAAAGGAGGTGGGAACCACAGAGGTAGCAAGGGGCTCATTAAAGATGGACTTAAACAAACCAGCAAGCTGATCAGCGCAGGACCTCAGAACACGTCCAGAGAGAGTAATTCACGATTTTATATAATCATGTTTAGATTACTGTAATTCACTGTATTGTGTAATTGAGTCTCCAGTTGGTCCAAAATACTTCAGCAAGACTCTTAATAGGCCTATATAAATTCACCCATATCACTCCTGCCCTAGCTTAGAACTGCTCCTAATATACAGGTTTTTAAATCTCTACTTCAAACGCATTACTTCAACAATGCTTTCAATGTCCCTTTATGTTTTATGTCCGTTTTCGACTTGTTGGCAATTATAGACTCTATTTATTATATTTTGTAATATGTAAATATATATATATATATATTGTAATATGTAAATATATATATATATATATATATATATATATTTATACAGATACTGCTTTTTTAAATGGTGGAATATAAATATATTATACTTGAAACTTAAAAATTATACAACTGTTAGTTCGTGTTAGCTCAGTTTCATTAAATAATACAGTTATTTTTTGCTTAAGTTTTGCTTTTAATGTGTTAAATGTTGAAATTAATAAAAATGTATGAATGCTTAGAAAAAAATTTCATTGGCAGTTTATGCTAATTAATAAATTAACTAATGTTAAATAATGTTAATTCATGTAAAGTACATATAAAAATAAATAAAAAAAATAGACTATTAGGTCTAAGTATTTTGGCGCTGTGCTGAAAACCATTACCAATATAAAATCTGAACAGCTGTTTGAAACATTTAACCCTATGGTGTGCTTTGGTCATTTTTGATTGAAAACAAAAAGTGTAAAGAAAATATAAAAAATTACTACTTCATCAGAATGGTACGAAACTCTGACTTTAATGGGAGTTGCTATGTGCTACGGTCAAAACTCACTGGAGGCCATAAGCATGTTACAATTATAATTTTTTAAGGTAAATTACGTAATACATACATATATATATATATATATATATATATAAACAGTTATTAACACATTTTTTTTATTTGTTTTCATTGTGCATTCCAATTAATTTCAAACAAACTACAGTTGGCTTATTTTGAGTAGGGGGAAAAAATCGAACTAACAAATACAGCTAATGACCACCATAAAACATGATAACATAATAAAAAAAGTATTGTTCATACTTAAGTTGGAGTGAACTTAATATTGTTCACTCCAACAATATTAAGAATATTTTAATAAATAATTTTCACTGTATTTTTAGGTGCCCATGATAAAAAATATTGCGAATGTTCATTCTCGTTCATATCTCTGAATACTGGCACATGCTGAATGGACACAGGGAGTTGAATTTTTAACCTGGATTGTCAGAAAAAAATCATTTTTGGTCTGTGGAAACAATGAGTGTCTTTTTAGAGCTATCCGAAATCAATGCCTAAATTGGTCATATATGAGTTTTGGAAATGCAACATCAACTCGTCTTGAAACTGGTTGAGTGATACCCTGGGGTAGTGTACTGTCAATCTGAATTGAAATTGTTCTGTGGAAACTGGGAGTTTCCTTTTTAAAGCTATCCAAAATCACAGAAAGAACAGGTAGAATATGAGAATTTGAGAGCTTTTATTATGTAATGAAACATCAGATCATCTTGAAACTGCTTGAGTGACACCATGGGATAGTGGACTATAAATATGAATTTAAACTGGTCTGTGGAAAAAGGGAGTTTCCTTTTTAAAGCTATCCAAAATCAAAGACAGAACAGGTAGAATGTGAGATTTTGAGAGCTTTTATTATGTAATATAACATCAGATTGTCTTGAAACTGCTTGAGTGACATCCTGTGGTAGTGGAATGTCAATCTGAATTAAAATTGTTCTGTGGAAACAGGGAGTTTCCTTTTTAAAGCTATCCAAATCAAAGACAGAACAGGTAGAATGTGAGCTTTGGAGAGCTTTTATTATGTATTGCAACATCAGATCGTCTGGAAACTCCTTGCGTGACACCCTGGGATAGTGGACTGTCAATCAGAATCGAATCTGGTCTGTGGAAACAGGGAGTTTCCTTTTTAGAGCCATTCAAAATCAAAGACAGATCAGGTAGAATGTGAGATTTGGAGAGCTTTTATTATGTATTGCAACATCAGATCGTCTGGAAACTGCTTGAGTGACACCCTGGGATAGTGGACTGTTAATCAGAATCGAATCTGGTCTATAGAAACAGGGAGTTACCATTTTAAAGCTATCCAAAATCAAAGACAGAACAGGTAGAATGTGAGATTTTGAGAGCTTTTATTATGTAATATAACATCAGATTGTCTTGAAACTGCTTGAGTGACATCCTGGGGTAGTGGACTGTCAATCTGAATTAAAGTTGTTCTGTGGAAACTGAGAGTTTCCTTTTTAAAGCTATCCAAAATCAGACAGAACAGGTAGAAAGTGAGATTTGGAGAGCTTTTATTATGTAATACAACATCAGATTGTCTTGAAACTGCTTGAGTGACATCCTGGGGTAGTGGAATGTCAATCTGAATTAAAATTGTTCTGTGGAAACAGGGAGTTTCCTTTTTAAAGCTATCCAAAATCAGACAGAACAGGTAGAATGTGAGATTTGGAGAGCTTTTATTATGTAATACAACATCAGATTGTCTTGAAACTTCTTGATTGACACCCTGGGGTATTGGAATGTCAATCTGAATTAAAATTGTTCTGTGGAAACAGGGAGTTTCCTTTTTAAAGCTATCCAAAATCAAAGATAGAACAGGTAGAATGTATGATTTGGAGAGCTTTTATTATGTAATGCCACATCAGATTGTCTTGAAAATGCTTGAGTGACACCCTGGCGTAGTGGAATGTATTAGTTCATTCGTTTATTAGTTATTGACAGAGAAACTGGCTCAATAAATTAATGCCAGATATCGCTTTTCCTTAGATATGAGTTTTTACACGCTATTACCGCAACGCATGGTATATGCGCGCACCATAAAATAACGTGGCGGCTAGACTGACTGTGTTTTTCAAAGTGGAGGCTTGCCTGACCGCAGTTCACGCCCCGTGGTGGGCGGTGTATAAAGATCGCAGTCACTCAAATGATGAAAAGGTGTTATCGTAAACAATGTATTTTGCGACACCACAAAATAAATGATAGAACATAATATGAAACGATAGACTTTTTATTTCGTCCATGCGATATATATCGTCATATCGCACAGCCCTAATTGCAGATGAGCAAAAACACAAAAAATAAGGCATCTTTACACTGCCGGTTTAAAGCTGCTCTAAAGTGGGTCTATGTCTGCTCAGAATTCAGTGTAAAGACGCAATGCCGCATAAAAGCAGACCTAAAATACGCCGGATCTGGCCCACCACTGTCCCTAGTATCAAAGGCGACGCAATGCTGTTTTGATTCAGTGTAAATAAAACGCGAAACAGTGCCGCTCTAAGCAGCGTTGTTGTCATGACAACCCAAAGGACGCTTGTATGTTCGAGCCAAAAACACGTAAGCTAGTTCCATATGTTTTAGCTAACGTTAATAATAATAATAAAATGTTACCAATAGGGGAAACAACTGGTCCGACAAAGATGTAAAAGAGCTTATTTTAATAAGAGCAGAGGAAGAAATTAACCGCCAAATTGACGGAACTGTAAGAGACAGCAATGTGTAGGGGACTGTACTATTGCTGATAAAGTTAGACTTCGACATCGCGGTCTACAGAGAGATAAGAAGCAGGTTACGGCTAAGCTCAAAAGTCTGAAAAGTTTTTACCTAAAAGCGAAAGACCACAACAACATGAGTGGAATGACTGCCAAATAATTCGCTTATTGTGATCTGTGTGATAATATCTGGGGACATCGTCGTAAATGCTGTTTGATGCTTGACCACGACAGAAGAAAGAGCGCAATCTCCAACTGACAGCGCCACCGAAGATGGAGGTGATGAAGACATTTGTCAACAAGGAGTATTTTTTTCTGATTTCACTCTCTTATTACTCTTACGTTAAGATGAAAATTGTATCATAAATGGCTAGTATTAAAATGACTAAAATTAGCTATACTATTTTATTTCACTGTCACTCCAACAAGTTCATATTCGCTTGTCTGCGCGATGCAGGCCTAAAGTACATTTTTCTAAAACCACGTGTAGTCATTTATGAATATAATCTTATTTATTTACAACAGGACAAAAAACACATATTGTGGAAAATTTGAAATTTCAGTTGTTTCCACTGATTTACATTAGCTTACTACATTAATGTATGAGTAAATTTCCACGTGCTTTCTTTTGATGAACCTCATTATTAATTACAAACAGCATTGATTCTGAAAGTGTTTCAAATCAAAAAGATAATTTATTATGCATGTGACGTTTAGTCAAATCCTACTTATAGTCAGAGGTGGAAAGTAATTAATTACATTTACTCGCATTACTGTAATTGAGTAGCTTTTTTGTGTACTTCTACTTTTTAAAATAATTTTTAAAATCTGTAATTTTACTTTTACTCAAGTATATTTTGTTTGAAGTATTGTACTTCATTACATTTTAAAACACATTCATTACTGAGTAAAAAAAACAACACATTCATTACTGAGTAAAAAAAAAAAAAAAAAAAACCTGGAAACTATTGCTGTAAATAATGGACAGAAGAACAAACTGGCGCTGAAATCACAAGAAAGATGCAGACCAACAACCCAGGCGTTATGGTGCAGACCCAGCTGAAAATCAAACCCCATAGTATTCTGCTGAAGTTGAACTTGAAGGAAATTAAGTGAACCCCTGGCCATATAGTCATGCTCTATTATGCAGTTTAAGCTGTGTTTGCCAAGTGAGACCAAACTAGCAGCTTATAAAATCTCGACATTACCCTTCGCAAGCATGTAGAGGTAAGGTAGGTAAATACTTGCACCGTTGCATTGGTGGTTAAAATTAAGCTTTGACAGTTTAGCAAAAGGTTTTGCACAAATTAGACAGAAAAATACAGTGCTGCATGGTGTGCGATATCGTCTACGATAATATCATAATTGTTGTTTCAATGATGTGCGATTTGACATTATAAGTATTTTGCCAAAAAAACAAACAAAACACTCCTACAGAGTGCAGTGAATTCTAGTAGATTAGACTTGTGCGTGCGCGAGCATTTAGAGTGCGTTCTTTCACTGCGTGATTCAGTCTGTTAAAATGCATTTAGAATGATCACAAAATTCAAGATAAAGGGGCAGAAAATGTATATATTTATATAATTTCATATAGTAAATCAATAGTAAATTTCTAAAAAAATCAGCAGGATTTCATATAATATATATATTGTAGATATATATATCAGTTCAATATATAATAAATCAATTAAGAGACTTGCGTTATAGACACCAAATTGCCTGTTTTTGGTCTATTTTGACAACAAAAATAATTCCTAACACAACCACCATACACAGTTTTGCATCTCTGAGCGCATGACAGAGCATGTGAGCGGAGCGGAGCGGGGAGCGAGCGGGGAGCGGAGCGTGCAAAATATAGTCGGAGCGCGGAGTGGGTTTTTATCCAAAGGCTGGAGCGATCGCTCTGTCTCGCTCCGGTTCCGCTCCGATACCGCTCACACCACGAGCCTAGGGCATGCACAAATCCACCCTGAATTCACCTGTGCCTTCAACAATTAACAAAACCATCAGCCTATACTTCAAAAATCGTTCGTTGTGAAGGAGAGATGGAGTTCGTTAAATATTTCCAAAAGCAAATCGACAGGTCATACAGGTGCACAATTCCTGTCAAAAAAATAGAGGATAACAATGTTGAACATGATCAGGAATGTGGTGAAATATATGTTCTATTTTGACTGATGTTGCTGTTGCTGTGAGTTCTTTATAGGATATAGGCTGCGTGGCAGACGTGTCGCGGAGCGGGTTTGCTGCGTGTTGATTTTCCTTTCTGCACATATGTTAACAGATTAGAGCAGCCACATTGCCTGCGGAATACGCGCGTATCAGGTGTGGTCCAACCACGCCACAACCGCGGCTCCACGACAGAATAGAAGTGAAGCAGATTTTTTCCCCAGCAGTCACGCAACAAACCCGCTCCACGTCTGTCACGCAGACAGTGTGTCCCAGGCGTAAGGCTTCGGTTGAAAACGGCAGGTCTTAGGCATGCAGAGTAATTTTACATTTGAGCGAGCGTGGAGCGATTTCACCGGAGCGGGATGAAATTGTAGATGAGCGGGGAGCGGAATTGAGCGGAGCGATCTGGTCCGACTTTGAGTGGTGGAGCGGGGGGAGCGAACACCCACGTGAGCGGGGAGCGGAAATTCTCACCGATCAGCTCCGCTCACATGCTCTGGCGCATGATGGTGTTTTGTTCCTGAATGAATCAACTGTATAAATGATTTGTTCAATCACAATTGCTCACTTATCAACAGTGACTTGGTGACACCTACTGGCGGTTTTAATTTCACATGTAAAGTATCTTTTCAGTATTTTATTATAATTTATCATTTCAAATGAGTATTCAACATTTGATGTCTTATATATCAAAACATTATTTCTGCATTTGTAAGTGCAGGCTAAATGCATTCATGTCAGTGTGTAAATAGGCTACATCTAAATGCCACTTCAGATGAAGCTTCTGTTTCCTCTGCATTGCAAAGATACATTTAGTTGATACTGATTTAATTGCCTGGTAATAGCCCAAATGTGTTAATATTCTAAATAACTGATTCCTTTAATTGAAAACAACCAGTTTGAGATTTATTAGCCTATCCCAGGGGTGTCAAACTGGAAGGCCACAGCCCTGCAGTTTAGTTCCAACCCTGCTCCAACACGCATACCATGTAGTTTTCAAACAAGCCTAAATGATTAGTTTAGCTGGATCAGATGTGTTTAATTAGGGTTATATCTATACTGTGGCCCTCCGGGAACTGAGTTTGACACCTTTGGCCTATCTCATTTTTTCATCCCTCCCACTGTAAAAATGTAACTAAGTAATTTTTACTCTGAGTAAATTTTAAATGAGCTACTTTTTACTTTTACTTGAGTAGATTTTTAGATCTCGGACTCCTTTGTGAGATTCTTCAGCTGTTCCATAGTGAGGCTCTCCTGTTTCACGGTGGGGCTCTGCAGCAGGTCCTCGGTGAGGCTCTCCGGCTGCTCCACGGTGAGGCTCTCCGGCTGCTCCACGGTGAAGCTCTCCGGCTGCTCCTCGGTGAGGCTCTCCGGCTGCTCCACGGTGAGGCTCTCCGGCTGCTCCGCGGTGAGGCTCTCCGGCTGCTCCGCGGTGAGGCTCTCCGGCTGCTCCGCGGTGAGGCTCTCCGGCTGCTCCTCGGTGAGGCTCTCCGGCTCCTCCTCGGTGAGGCTCTCCGGCTCCTCCTCGGTGAGGCTCTCCGGCTGCTCCACGGTGAGGCTCTCCGGCTGCTCCACGGTGAGGCTCTCCGGCTGCTCCACGGTGAGGCTCTCCGGCTCCAAAATGGAACCACTGCACTGCTCCTGACTGGGGCTGTTGTGCTGCTCTGCTATGGGGATGTCACTGTCCAGCTGCTGTGCTGTGGAGGTTGCTTTAATACAAGTTTACATTCATTTCAAATCTGTATTATATTAACAAAGAAAAATACATGTATTTTAAATAATAATGATTATTTCTGAACACAAATCTTGCTCTTACCCTTAGTCAAGATAAATTCATAAGCCCTTCGCATCTTCTCCAAAAACATTATTGTGACAGGAGTGGGGTGCAGATGGGTAATTATGTCTGCAACCCACTTATTTGAAGCCTTTTTATTTTGTTTTCCAATAAATAAAATGGGCTTGTAACCCACTGCCTCAAGTTTCCGCACCTGAAATTAATAAAAGCAGTAACTACACATTAGTTAAACCCACTGAATTATTAGATACATCAGTACTGTATAAAGCAATTTTATTTTAAGGTCATTTAACTCTTTACCCGCCAGCATTTAAAAAAAAGTTGCCAGTCACCGCCAGCATTTATGATTAATTTTTATCTAAATTTGACAGCTCTCAGTATATTTTCTGCTATGAATATGAACATATTATATTTCAAAATAAATAACCAAGCCTCTGCTTTTAAATAAAACAAAAACGATTTTATTCTATCTTCATGTTTTATCACAACTTGAATGCAGATAGGTTTCATCAAAAATACAATATTTTGGACAAAAAACTGATAAAAATGCATTTTTATCAAAGTAGTACATTTTCAAGCAAAATACATTCAGATGTCATATTCTTTCACCTGTAAATGATCATTTGAAATTGCATCCAATAAACAGAACAGACAGACACACAGGCTACATATAATAACAATGATACATTTTTATATAATAAAATATATAATAAAATAATAAAACATTTCTTACACTGTGTTTAGCGCTATGCTCTATGCTAGGCCACACACACACACACACACACACACACACACACACACACACACACACACACACACACACACACACACACACACACACACACACACACACACACACACACACACACACACACACACACACACACACACACACACACACACACACACACACACACACACACACACACACACACACACACACACACACACACACACACACACACACACACACACACACACACACACACACACACACACACACACACACACACACACACACACACACAGCTACGCTACCTGTATACACTTATGTAGATCACGCACGCACACACACATTCAGATCGACGGTTAACGGTCTATCCATCATGACACAGAGATGTTTCTGTGTCTGTAAAGGCATCTACCTCACTATTTTATATATATATATACAAACCCGATTCCAAAAAAGTTGGGACACTGTACAAATTGTGAATAAAAACAGAATGCAATGATGTGGAAGTTTCAAATTTCAATATTTTATTCAGAATACAACATAGATGACATATCAAATGTTTAAACTGAAAAAATGTATAATTTTAAGGGAAAAATAAGTTGATTTTAAATTGCATGGCATCAACACATCTCAAAAAAGTTGGGACAAGGCCATGTTTACCACTGTGTGGCATCCCCTCTTCTTTTTATAACAGCCTGTAAACGTCTGGGGACTGAGGAGACAAGTTGCTCAAGTTTAGGAATAGGAATGTTGTCCCATTCTTGTCTAATACAGGCTTCTAGTTGCTCAACTGTCTTAGGTCTTCTTTGTTGCATCTTCCTCTTTAGGATGCGCCAAATGTTTTCTATGGGTGAAAGATCTGGACTGCAGGCTGGCCATTTCAGTACCCGGATCCTTCTTCTGCGCAGCCATGATGTTGTAATTGATGCAGTATGTGGTCTGGCATTGTCATGTTGGAAAATGCAAGGTCTTCCCTGAAAGAGACGACGTCTGGATGGGAGCATATGTTGTTCTAGAACTTGGATATACCTTTCAGCATTGATGGTGCCTTTCCAGATGTGTAAGCTGCCCATGCCACATGCACTCATGCAACCCCATACCATCAGAGATGCAGGCTTCTGAACTGAGCGCTGATAACAACTTGGGTTGTCCTTGTCCTCTTTAGTCCGGATGACATGGCGTCCCAGTTTTCCAAAAAGAACTTCAAATTTTGATTAGTCTGACCACAGAACAGTTTTCCACAGTCCATTTTAAATGAGCCTTGGCCCAGAGAAAACGCCTGCGCTTCTGGATCATGTTTAGATATGGCTTCTTTTTTGACCTATAGAGTTTTAGCCGGCAACGGCGAATGGCACGGTGGATTGTGTTCACCGACAATGTTTTCTGGAAATATTCCTGAGCCCATGTTGTGATTTCCATTACAGTAGCATTCCTGTATGTGATGCAGTGCCGTCTAAGGGCCCGAAGATCACGGGCATCCAGTATAGTTTTCCGGCCTTGACCCTTACGCACAGAGATTGTTCCAGATTCTCTGAATCTTTGGATGATATTATGCACTGTAGATGATGATAACTTCAAACTCTTTGCAATTTTTCTCTGAGAAACTCCTTTCTGATATTGCTCCACTATTTTTCGCCGCAGCATTGGGGGAATTGGTGATCCTCTTCCCATCTTGACTTCTGAGAGACACTGCCACTCTGAGAGGCTCTTTTTATATCCAATCATGTTGCCAATTGACCTAATAAGTTGCAAATTGGTCCTCCAGCTGTTCCTTATATGTACATTTGACTTTTCCGGCCTCTTATTGCTACCTGTCCCAACTTTTTTGGAATGTGTAGCTCTCATGAAATCCAAAATGAGCCAATATTTGGCATGACATTTCAAAATGTCTCACTTTCAACATTTGATATGTTATCTATATACTATTGTGAATAAAATATAAGTTTATGAGATTTGTAAATTATTGCATTCCTTTTTTATTCACAATTTGTACAGTGTCCCAACTTTTTTGAAATTGGGTTTGTACATATGAGTGCAAATGTGTATTGGTGTTGCATTGTTGTTTACACGTGATTAATTATTGGAAAAAATAAATAAATTCTAAGGTCATGACTTATGCGGAATGTGTTGAAAATGTCCAACCACTTGACGAGCGAGCAGGGGTTAAGCAGTTGAGAGAGCCTATAGAGCAGGGCTTCTCAAAGTCCGGACCAGATCCGTAATCCTTCTGATGTGCGGAAGCAGCACGGACTCATTGTGCTTTCACACAGGACGCGTTTTCAGGATGCTCCTGATCCGCGGCTGCTTACCACAAACACAACATTTATCCATTATTTTAATTTCAAATCCAAACGTTGTTAGCCTATACTGAAAGTACTTTTTCAGCATTGCGATCCTCTTTTATCACAGTACAGTTACACAAGCTCTCATATAGCCTACATATTCACGTTTAAACTCAATTAATATAAACAAAGTATTAAATGCATTTTGCTATAGATTTATATATTAAGTTGCTCAAGCAAGTGGCAACATGTTTAAACACAGAATATAGCCTACATTGTGTTAGGCTATCACTACTTTAAATTAAAACCCCTGACATAAATAATCGGCTCAGTCTTAAAGCAAAATCGTGTTCAAATTCAAACGTTGTTAGCCTATTGTCACGGTTCCGCACGGGGATCCAGGAACGAGGAGATGAGGATTGTAATAAACAGGGTTTTTAATGCTGAACAGACGGAGGGGACACAGGAACACAGGTAAGGACATCTACACAGACATTGGCATTTGACATATGCAATAACCGACAGGAAACATGGGGCAGAGCAGACTATAAATAGGGAGACATAACTGGAACCACCTGGAACGTAATCAGGACACAGACGGAGACTAATCAACTAATGATGGAGAACAGGAAGGACCATACAAGAGTAAGGAAACACAAGGCAGAGGGAGAAAAACTCTTGACACCTATAGCCCTACTGAACGTGCTTTTCAGCATTGTGATCCTCTTTTATTACACAATCTTTCATAGACATATTAACTTTAAACTCAATTAATATAAACAACATAGGCTATTAAATGCATTTGGCTTCTATATTTGTATATGTAGTTGCTCAAGCAAGTGCAAACACATTTAAACACAGTATATACTTTTCTCAAATATTTTCAATTAGAACTTTGCACTGACAGAAACAGTCGCCTCTCGTGCCAACATTTAAATCTTAATTACAAATAGTCCTTTGACTGGTCTTAAAGAACTTTCTTTTTCTACCTCCACAAGACACAAGTGCATATGTTGCCTTGTTTATCTAAAAGTGCACTTTTATTCGTTTTAAACCCCCAAAAGCCTGTTAAACACAGTAGACTTTAATTATATCTATTTACTGTCGGACCGCAAACGATGAACGCTCCGATCCGTTAACATGGGTGCGGGAAAAAATACGCAATGCAAACGCACTGCAAACGGAGTATGTGTGAAATAGGCGTTAGGGCTGTAGTACTCTATCGTCTCGGACTTGTCTTGGACTTGTTGGTATTTGGACTCGGACTTGTCTCGGACTTGGTCATTGGACTCGCCAAATGTTCTAGTTGGTCTCGACCGAGTCCAGCAATATATGCTTTTTTTCTCTTTCAAAACAAAACCATTAATCTGGCTCGCGTGTTCCGCAAATGGGTAATGTAATTGCCATTGGTTTAACTCCATCTAGAACGGGCATTGCCATTGGTCGCCTGTTAAATGCACAGCTGCGTCATATGCCTGGCTCCGAGTGTGCGCGCTGTGCAGAGGCGTAAATGATTTTTATTTTGGCCTCAGACACGATGTCGGCAAGTTGCATAATACAGTTTGGTTTTACAAAGTTCGTTGGAGTTTTCCCTCTCACTTTCCTTCGCTTTTAAATACCTTATTAATGCCTGTGCGCATTTTGCTTTCACTTTCATTTCAGTTTAATTAACAAAACAAATACAAATACACCATTACCATGCTGTAAGCCTAATATAAAATTACAAACTTGCAAAATGTTTAAATGTAAAAAAAAAAAAAAAACTGACAATCATCAAACGCCGTGGCACCAAATGAATAAGAAAAAGAACGAATAAGAGCAAAACTAATAATAAAGCCTGGAGGCACGGCATACACCTGGATGTAAAATAAAATAAATAAATTACACAAATGTAAATAAAGTAAAAAATAAGCAAACACTGTGGCAATGGCTGGGCGATTTATCAGATTTTATCGATTAATTCAAATTTAATGTTTTGCCACAATTATATTTTTTATAAATCGAGGAGTCGCGATTTTGAATAGAAATGTTACCAAACGCTAGAATTAGACACTTTGGTAATAACAGTAAAGAGAAAAGAACAATCCAACCGCATGTTGGTGCACATGATTAACCGCTCACGTGTGATGCTCTCTAGGTGCCATTCACACAGAATGTGCTTTTGTGTTGATGCGGGCAGTAGAATAGGAAAATGCATGAAGATGTGAGTTAAACATCTTTTAATAACTAGAGTGCCGCATTTTTAGAATGCCGTTTAATGCACGAGACGCTGCAAGAGACGCGAGCGCAACAGTCAAACGCGTCCATGTCTACATAGAAAAAACTATGGAAAAGCAGCGTAATCAAATACAAAACATGTGAAGAGCTACTACTGTATGTCTGATATTTCAGGTTTGCATCCAGGGTGACAGGCTGAAAACCGCTGTTCATTGTTTTACAGAGTCTTTATAGTTAATGATAGCACTCTAGGTGTTATACCTTCAGTCATTTTGAATTGGAATTACTTGAGGTTTTTTTGAGCATTTGTCTTGTATTATTTCAGAACACATAGCCTAATATGCACAATAAAAGTGTGTACAAGATGTAGTTGTAGTTCATGCATCTTTTCTGCAAAGATATTTAGTGATTTGTTTAACATTTACATCATGAAAACAACGTCATGTGTGGTGCACTTAGAATATACTTTTCTTTAACTAGAGGGTTAGTAAAGAAAAAGTTGCTTGAATCATGTTGTAGTTACATTTTCAAGTTGACTAGATAAAATCTTACAAAATCGAGAATTGGTCAAATATTAGTGAAATTGCTAAACCTAAAATATCCTCCTGAGACACCCCCCCCCCCTTAAAAAAAACAACAAAAGTTGTCATGTCATTACATTGTTTAGACCATAATACATTTTTTATATATATATTCTATATTTTATTCATATTTGATGATATGTCCTCTGTAGAGGACACAAGGACTAAAATTAAATGGTATGAATAGACATCCAAACGGCCAAATCAATGGGAGTTTTTTTAAATCACCAAATACATTTTTAGGTTTCAGGCTTTTTTATACTAAACTTTGTTTAAGGAAGATTTTCAACTATGTTTTAAAATGTATAACAAAATTATTTGATATACCATTTTGTTTTATGCAATATATGTGTTAAAAATTCCATAAACTGGTTTCCCATTAAACACAGTGTACCTATACACTGCATCTAATTTGCATATGAATGTGTTGCTGTTGGGACAGAATGTTGAAAAATAATTTTCATAATGGGAGTAATACATGGCCAGATTTTCATAATAATATATAATATTTCATAAGCAAACTGATATATAATTTATTTCCCTATTCAATTGTTGTCTCCCAAAATGCATAATAAACATGCTTTTAGTCCTGGTTTCCTCTACAGTGGACATGAATGAAATGATGTCCTGTTTCATAACAGGAAGTCATATTTGAATTTGAAAACCCATAACATTTTCCTGAGATGTTTCTTTATGACAAACAATCTGAAAATGATTCAGATTTAAAAGACATTACAGAATATAATCATATTTCCATAAGGATGTACAATTTTTCACTAAATTAAATATAGCCATCTTTAAAGACGTATGAGAGGGTTTAAAAAACATGTAGTATCTCTATAAAGCCCTGAATGTGCTCTGTACAGGACATCCAGGCTTATAACTGTGACATGTGAGGTCTCAGAGAAATACACTAAAATAGAATGTCCACTACAGAGGCAAAAACTCCATAGCTGGGTCTCAGGAGGATAAATAAAATAGCCTAATTTGATCCTACAGTGTTGCTGCACATGCTTTTAGATCATTACAAACAATAATGCAAAATGATTATCTTAGAATAGAAGATATGCTGTCTCTCGTATCACATAAATTATCAATAATTAAGTATGTGGTTTTGAAGAAGATTATTTTTTTCTTTTTCTGTTTTGACCGTCTCATTTGGACTTGGACTTGACTTGGACTCGAACCTCTTTGGACTCGGACTTGACTCAGACTCGAACCTCTTTGGACTCGGTCTTGACTCGGACTTGATAGTCCTGGACTTGGACTTGTCTTGGACTCGACAAAGGTGGACTTGACTACAGCCCTAATAGGCGTCACTGCGCACGCACGTTAAAACGCGTCACAGTCACGCAGCGTTTATATAAATAAACATCTAGATATAGAACACTTTAAATCACTTTAAACTATTTAAAATCTAATTAAAACATAATTAAATCACGAATTTAGTGGGACAAAGTGGCACTTTTATATTTTAATATTTTGTATCACTCAGCCTTTTTGTTTAATTTTAAAATATGATTGCTATTTTTTATAGCCAACTAAACTTTTTGTTAACTAATAATTCAATCAGCAACATCTTCTGTAAATTAGCCTTCACAAATGTATAGCTACTAGTAAGTGACATAAGTGACATTTTCACAAGTGAGGATTTTCTGAGAGTTTTGAGTCATGTAAAACAGCATTAAAATAGATATAATAGCTATAAAAAGAACTACTGTTCTTTTTTTTATTAATAAACTCCACAACACTATTTATATAACTCAAAATTAATACTTTATGCTGCACTATTTATATTAATTTGAGTCTAGAAAATTAGTTTTGGACCAGAGAGTTCAATTTAGCTCACTTGATCTCACTTTCCAAAAAAAAAAAAAAATAATATATATATATATATATATATATATATATACATACATAGAACATGTTGAATGTGAAGAACCATTTTACATTTACATTTATTCATTTAGCAGATGCTTTTATCCAAAGCGACTTACAAATTAGGACAATGGAAGCAATCAAAATCAACAAAAGAGCAATGATATAAAAGTGCTATAAAAAGTCTCAATTAGCTTAACACATGTAGCAAGGTTTTTAAATTATATAATAAAAATATGGGTTATATGTTATGATGAAACAGGACATAATTGCATTCATGTCCACTGTAGAGGACACAGGACTAAAAGCATGTTTATTATGTATTTTGGGAGACATAACAATTGAATAGGGAAATAAATTATATATCAGTTTGCTTATGAAATATTATATATTATTATGAAAATCAACTTTACATTTTCAGCATTATTATTATAGTGTAACAATCACATTCTGGGCTGCCAATGGAAAATATTACAAATAACAAGCAACATAAGTGTAAAAAAAATCAACATGTTCCCATTCTTGAACTTGTTACTTGTTCTAAAGCAGGGTGTCCAGACTCAGTCCTAGAGGGTCGGTGTCCTGCAGAATTTATCCCCAACTTGTCTCAAAACACCTACCTGAAAGTTTCTAGTATGCTTAGATTAGCTGTTTCAGGTGTGTTTGATAAGTGTTGGAGCTGAACTCTGCAAGACACCAGACCTCCAGGACCAAGTTTCGAGACTTCTGTCCTAAAGAAACCATAATACAATGTAACCCTCCCAAGCAAGGTGTCACGGATCTGTCTGTCCTCCTACCCATCCAATCACTACACACGCCCGCACCCGATTCTACCTGATCTCCAATCAAGCGCACCTGCACCTCATCTCATCCTCATCACCTCAACATTCATAAGCACCAGCTCCAGCTCACTTCAGTGTCCAGTCTCGTTCGTTCATGCACGTTAATGCATAGTTGGACTCAAACACCTTCCTACTCCTTTGACCTGAATCACGATTGATATAACCACTAACCTTCTGTGTCATCCCCAGTGTGTCCTCCTCGTCCTCAGTCCTCCTCATCTTCGACTCACCCTCCGGTTCCAGTCCAGGATTCCCCACGTCTGTCTCCATCCACGATCTCCTGGACCTGTAAAGATACCATCCGTCTGATCTGCTCATCACTCTCCATACTATCATCATACCCATTACTCACCTGCTTCCTGCTGTTCATCTGCATACTGTCATTAAAACGTCACCTATTAACATCTCCCTTTGTGTATGTGAGTCCTTCCGTAACACAAGGCTGTGTAGCATATAAACACCTTCGGGTCTGTGTGTGGCCACGCATGCATTTGCTTGCTGTTTGACTTTGGCCATATAATATAGGTGCTTTATAATAAATACATCCCCCGGGGATGTCGGATATAGACAGTGTTACAGGTGTTAATTTAGTTCAGTTAGAGAAAAGACAATTAAAGATTGAAAAATGAAAGAAATAAAAAATTGGAAGTTTTTTTTTTTTATTGCTGGGCGATATGGCAAAAAAAAAAAAAAGAATTATCAGAATATTTGACCAATTCTCGATTTTGTAAGATTTTTACTAGTCAACTTGAAAATGTAACTACAACATGATTCAAGCTACTTTTTCTTTATTAACCCTCTAGTTAAAGAAAAGTATATTCTAAGTGCACCACACATGAAGTTGTCTTCGTGATGTAAATGTTAAACAAATCACTAAATATCTTTGCAGAAAAAATGCACTACAACTACATCTTGTACAATTTTATATTATGCATATTAGACTATATGTTCAGAAATAATACAAGACAAGTGCTATTATTAACTATAAAGGCTCTGTAAAACAATGACCAGCAGTTTTCAGCCTGTCACCCTAATGCAAACATAAAATAACAGACATTCAGTAGTAGTTCTTCACAGGTTTTGTATTCGATTACGCTGCTGGTCCATTGTTTTCTATGTAAACATGGACGCGATTGACTGTTTTGTGCTCGCATCTCTTGCAGCGTCTCGTGTATGAAATGGCATTCTAAAAACGTGGCGCTCTAGTTATGAAAAATAAAAAAATATTTATGCCTCCACGCAGCGCGCACACTCGGAGCCAGGCATATGACGCAGCTGTGCATTTAACAGGCGATCAATGGCAATGCACGTTCTATATGGAGTTAAACCAATTACATTACCTATTTGCCGAACAAGCGAGCCAGATTAATGGTTTTGTTTTAAAAGAGAAAAAAAAGCATATATTGCTGGACTCGGTGGAGACCAACTAGAACATTTGGCGAGTCCAATGACCAAGTCCGAGTTAAAATACCAACGAGTCTAAGACGATAGAAAATGAATACTACAGCCCTAGCTCAAGGGTCTCACCTCAGCCGTGGACAATTCCTGACGGGGCCGAGATTCGAAACCACATCCTCGGATTACAAATTCGACGCTCTATCCATTAGGCCACAACTCTCCCCCGTTTGGTGGAACGTTTGGTGGAATATTTAATAGTGCCTCAACAATTCACAATTTTTTTTTTTTTGGTCTTATGAAGTATTCTACTTTGTTGAGATAGTGAATTGGTGGGATTTTGTAAAATGTGAGCCAAAATCATCACAATTAAAATAACTAAAGACTTAAACTACTTCAGTCTGTGTGCATTTAATTTATTTAATACACGAGTTTCACAATTTGAGTTGAATTACTGAAATAAATAAACTTTTCCACTACATTCTAATGTATTGAGATGCACCTGTATATGCTCTGTATGCCCTAAATCAGTGGTATGCTCTGTATGCCCTAAGCTTTTTATTTATGCAAGCCCTAATCAACCACAAAAATATTAATGAACTTGCTAGATTTTTGCTCAAATAAAAATTCTGAAATAGAAGCATTTTCTGTTAAAGGTTTGTGCAGGTTAAATGTGTTTGTCAAACAGATAATTGGTGATGGGGCCACCCAACTATTTTTTTGACCTAAAGCATTTTAAATTTTTAAATGTTTTCAATTACTTTTGGACATCAAGCCTTCTTTTACCTAAGTTACATGTGTAGTATTGTGTGAATTTTGGATGGATTTATGAACTGAGAAATAAAGTTGAACAGAAATAAACATGGGCTCTTGATGATAAACAGAAAAGGATATAGGCCTATTGCATATACAATTATATTAAAGTATGAACTAACTTGTGCAATACAGTAAATATTCTTACACTACCCTAAATCAATGAAAAAATGTCACCCAAATGTTATCCCCCCATTTTTGTTGGCCCAGTTTACAGAAAAGTGTACGTTACACACCCTTTCGTTATAACATGTCACTTTAAGACATACTATTGGTAAAGTGGTTATAATTGGTAAAAGTGTCAATAACTATTGAAACTTTAAGACATACTATTTCCAATTCTTCCATTGTTTCTTTAATTATATTACCATTCATTGAAAGCATTTTCCCATAGGGTATTATGGGCATTGAAATTAACACACCATAGTACCTTATTATCATTAGATCCTCCTATATTTTCTGCAGCACAGATAAACGCTCCTTTTTCATTGTTTCTTACATATTGAAATTACTTCGCTTGAATCACATTTGTTTCAATGTTACTCTTTTCCTCTTCTTTAGACATTTCTATTGGTACTCCCATCTGACAAATTTAACTTTTTTTTCCTATCAATTTTAACCTTGTGAAACTATCTTATGGTTGTATCAGTAACACTCTATTTTAAGGTCAAATTCTCACTATTAACTAGTTGCTTATTACTTGCCTTTTGGCTGTTTATGTAAGCAATAAGGTATGAGAGGCCTTGCTTTGTTGTGAACCCCTTCAGCCATGACTTATTCACAATACAGCATGGCCCCAAGTACCTTATTGCTTTTATGAAACGGTTACCACACAATACAAATATATAAAAAAAACAAAAAAAACGTATGTATTGATATTTTACTTTTTTGATGCAAGTTCATTAAATGCTGTCCTACTAAAAATAGTTCCTGACAGCAACGGTAAATGGCAAGAGAATGTTCCAATGTAACATGCCTCATCCTTTGAGCTAAAAAAACCCCCAACAGAGAATAGGAATTGTTCTTATTCGTCTGTTTCCGTCTTTTAGTTTAAAAGACCGATTTATGCACCCACTTCGAATGATATCACTCGATTGAATGGGCACTATCAGTGGTTATCAGGTGGACATGGACATACAGATTTATACCTGAAAAAGAAAACTAATAAATTTAGTAATATTCCCTCCTCACTTCTTAAAGTGTGAGCTTCCACACAGATCTTAAAGTGTGAGCTTCGTACACACATCAACATATATGAAAAGAGTTTATTTGATGAAAGGAAGGGCGCAGCCTCAAAATTAAAGATGAATGATTCAACGCAACACCAGCAGGGGTCACTCATACTTCATTAAATAATAACGAACAGTTAATTTTGCTGAAATACATATTACACGGTACAGTTTGATGCTATATTATTGATTGCTTATATTGCTATAAGAGTGGTTGCTAAGGGTGTTGCGCAGTAATACCAGAACCGTTGGGTGAAGCGGTCATAGCTGTGCTGTATCGTGAATAAAACAGTTGTTGACCAATCAGAATCAAGGACTGGAACTAACCATTTTATAATAGTACTTATAAAGCACAGAATAGGTCTTATTCTGCATCCATAATCCCCAATACCTAAAATGAACAACTATCTTACTATTAATAAGAAGCAAATTCTGAGTTTATTGTGGTAAACTTAACAGTGAATACGAGTCCCCTATTCTATAGTGTCACCGAAGTAACAAATCAGTTACCTTATGTTTAGTGCTGGGCGAATTGCAAAGAAATTACAGTCCCTTACAGATTACAAATTGCATAACGAAAATTGTAGTTAACAACAATCTATTCAATTACATATTTTAGGTAATATAATCTGACTGCTTCTTGATACTTTTAGATATTTTTTGACCCAACTTGTTTATCACATAGATTTGAATGGAAATATTCTGTACCATATTGATTTTAAAAAATAAAAAGAAATAAAATACATTATTATTTCATAACGTTTAACATCAGGGTTTCCCAAACCAGGAGTTGTGAAGGAACTACAGAGGGTTCAGTTGATGAAAAGCTATGTTAAAACAATGTTAAAATAATAAATACTTAACATAAATGAATACATAAACAAACAAACATGTAAATAAATAAAATAAAAATTAATAAAAAAACAAAATAAGACACGAGCACTAAAAAAGCTGAAATATTTGATTTACCTGAACATGCAAACATGTTATTACATTATTGAAAATTTAACCTAAAATGTAATTAGTACATAAAAAAGTAACCATTTTAAGTCAAAGGGGTTCCAGATTTATTTAGTTTTGGCAACACTTTATTTTAAGGTGTCCTTGTTGCACATTATATGTACTTACTATAATAATAACAATATATTATGCATAATTACATGCAAGTAACCCTAAGCCAAACCATATAGTAAGTACATGTAGTTATTTAATATTATTTATTATTTTAAGGTGTCCTTGTACAGTTACAGTGTAACTATGCATTTAAGTACTGTAACCATTTTTTTGTCAAGATTTCTAAAATCAACAATAAGTGAAGGTCACTGGTTATGATAAATGCATAGTATTTCACAGCTATCTGATTGTTATGTAATATAATTACAAGTACTTACTTTAAGGAATATGATGTAATCCAGATGACATATAATCAAGTTAATGCTCAGCTCATCTGCTTCATGCTGGTATTTCATAACTTTAACGGTCAGACAGCAAACTTAAAGTGTAATAATATGTTTTGTCAATATTTTGTTATAAAATGTTTTGCTAAAAAAAAATTGTGTGCTATCTTTCTTCAAATATGCAATGCAATGACATTAAAGCATTTATAAGCATTATATGTCTGCTCAGATACGTTGGGGACCACTGTATGCTGCGTTCATATATTGTTTCCCTATTTTATAATAGTGTGTTTCAATTATATTACGCTACTGCACTAGGGCCAGCTGAACTCTCTTAAGACATTTGTTTAAAATTATTTGGAAAAACTAAAAAGTTTTTTTTTTTTTTTTTATAAAACTTTACAATCATAAAGACCTCATACATAAGATCCTAGTCCTTTATTTACTGAAAAATCTGAGCCAATTTTTTTTCACCATTAACAGATTACTATTGGTCTGCTGCAAACATAAAAGCAATTTATCTTATAAATCACTATATTAATTTCTACACTGAAATTAAATTTTTCTTTTGATAAATTTAAGTAAATAACCATACCTGTAATTTAAACTAAAGATTCTTAACAAAAAAGGGACAAAATTACCATATTTAGCAATTAGTTCAGTTAAATAAGACTAGTCTGATAGCATCCAAAATTGTACAAGTATTATACAAACTATCGCATAGAAACAGGTATAAAACCTATTTGACATCGGATTCCTGGAGTGACCTCAGTGTTTTCAAACGAGGATGCAGCACTTTCAATGTTCCATTTACTCTTTTGCAAATCTTTCTGCTCAGTGAGAGAGCATGTCACTAACAGTACTGAATACAGGTCAGAAATGCATTCCATTTAAGCACTGATGGTTTGGTAAGGTGGACAGGATCTCTGGATGGCTTCAGCATAGATGCAAGACAGATTTATTGATTTCAGGGTTGGTCCAGTCATTTCGTAAGTCATCCAGATGGTTGTCAAAGTCTACGAGATTCTCGTATGATTTGCTTTCTAGAAGAGCTGCTGTGATCTTCTGTGCCTCTATCCAATCCTCAAAGCAGTCACTGCAATTCAAGAAAAGTTAGACAAAACATTGAACTTCTGTTTTTAGCTTTTCTGCCTTTTAATAGTCTTATTATGTGACAATATCATTAAATCTCCATTGTTACATAATTATTTTATGAGTTCATATTCAGTATGTCAGTAATGAAGTGTCAACATTGGGGCACCAGTAGGGCTGTCACGATAACCGCAATATCGCAATACCGCGCTATTAACGAGCATAACCGCAGAGAAATGCACCAACCGCAGAAACCACGATATTTACGGGTTTTCTTTTCCGTAAGGTTACGCCCTTCTCATTTTACACTTTGTGCATGTTTTCTGAATATTAGAAATGATAACAATGTGTACCATGCCAATTTGTACAGTGGCTCAGTTAATTTGCACTTAACAAGCCTAAACAGACAGCGAATGAGAGAGATCGACTGATCTTGTGCGATTACCTGCGTCTGTCCTTCAGGCTAAGTAATGGATATTTGAGAAAATAGGTTGTCATGTCCAAGGAAAGCAAAATCTGTCTTAGCATCGACACATTGCTGGTCAATCTGAGCCTTTAAAAGTGGCGCTCAAAGTTAAAATGTTTTCAATAGCATGTTTCATTACATATCTCTTTGAATGAATCAGCCATTTGAATGTGCAGTTGAATGAACGGTTAAAGACTCACTCAAAGACAGTCTCTTACCGCCGCCTTGTGGCGAAACAATGAAACTGCACTGACAGCCCATCTAGAACACGCAGGGGAAATATCAACAGAAAAAGTACCCTGTCAGTCAAAGTCAAGGATCAGAACTGATTTATATATATATATATATATATATATATAGGGGTTAAAGCAAAAAAAATCCTGAGCCTGAACTTTTTTCCGGGTGGGGGTTTGGTTGCGGGGGTGGACATAGTTGCAGGGTTATTTAACAAAATGAAACTAAGGCTCAGACTACTGAAATAGTTTTGTTCAAAATAAATAATGGCAAATTAAATACTAGGAAATGAATATAAAATAGGAAATATACAAAGACAGTTTACTACAGAAAACAGTTATGTTCTATTAATAACAAAAACAATAAAATGCTCCAAGATCTGGAAACTTAAAAGGGGTCGTACAGATACTGCAAAATTAAATTCCAGTACTTTCAAGGACTTTTCAAGCAATTTAAGATTTCAGAGATCTCACTTATCAAACAACATCATTATTATCTTTAAAATTCTAATTAATAAACTAATACAACAAAATGGTACAAATAAAGTGCAGCACATGCAAAGAATGCAATGACTGTGGCAACTTTAACATTTTAAAGGAATCTATGGCAAAGTTATCACTTTCCTTATTCCTTATAATTGACCTGAAGAATAAAAGCTATATCATACACCTGGAAAATTATGAGCTATTTCACCGCTTATTGACACTAGGGGTGTGACAATATACTTAGCTCACGAGATAAGAAAAAATACAGATACCTGGTTCAATATATTTTAATACTATTGTAAATAAATGTATAACATAATATTTGTCTTTTAATCATAAAAAGTAAAACAATGCTATTGTATTTTTAAATGTTTTAACTAATCTAGGGCTGTAACTAACGATTACTTTGGTAATCAAGTAATATACTGATTATTTTGACAATTGAGTAATATGATTATTTTTTCAGTAATACAAATAGGCCTAAGTGAAAACGAGGCTTTAATATGACTTTATTTGCATACAAACTAAAAAATAGGCAATACTAATTTGCTTAAATAAAGTATCAAAACCAAGTAATTCCATGGTTGTATTGAACCACACACCAATATGCCTATAATATGAACATAACCAACTTAAACCATTATTATAATAAATAGCCTACCAGCAGAGGGCGCCAATGGCATGATGTTGTTTCACTTTACAGCGTGATTCAACAATGTTTAAATCATTTCATTTCCCATGCAATCTTAGAGCGAGGGTTTAAACTTTTATTTTGAAATCGCAATGTACAACAAATCTAATATAGAAATATGTTTATATATTGTCCTGTGCTGGCATAGGTTTAATAATGATTTACGTTACAAATCTAGTTAGATAATGCACACTGTTTTCCCAGATGACCGTTAAGAGACCCAAACCCACAGCATATGCAGAGGAAGAGTGTAGCGCAGCGGGACGCATGCGTCCCGTCACGAATCTGAATGCGGCCGACCATGCTGAATGTTACAGTCTTGTGTTGAACATAATAAAAAAAAATAACTTTCAGTTTTACAATATATATATGCTAACAATGGACTAACGATCTTATTGTCAGGTTTATGTTTTGTTATGTGGACCGTTATTTTGTCATTCTCTTCTGTTTACTTCACTTCCTGTTTTAACGCGATTTAGTTTCGGATTCACTGTTTTATGAATATGACCTTTATTTATGAAAATTACTTCACCGCGACAGCCCTAGGCACCCGCTCATATTACATGGATGTATTTTTTTTTCTACAAATCTGTTTTTGTGTGTGTGTGTTTATATTACATGGACTCAGAGAGATGTAATATTTTTCTAAAAATCTTTTTGTGTGTGTGTGTGTGTGTTCGTTCATCAGTGGTGGAAAGTGTACTGAAAAAACATACTCAAGTAAAAGTACCATTACCTTCCAAAAAAATGTTGTGTGAGTAGAATAAAAGAACTTGTCCAAAAAACTACTTGAGTAAGAGTAAAAGAGTAGCCTATTTAAAAGTACTCATGAGTATTGAGTAGTGAGTACTGAGTTGTGGATTCTACCCCGTCATAATAAACGCTATACACTGCAATTGTTTTATTTAAAAAACCTTGTACATTCTGTAATTCACATTATCTTGTTTGTCATAAAGAATATCTATCATCCAACAGTTTTAATTTTGACTGTCAATTCTTTAAAAACATCAAAACAGTATTCAGTTGAAGAAAAGATGAAAGTTATTCTCAGTACAATCATCCCCATTTAAATCAAAGTTTGAAAAAATTATTCAAAAGCATGTGTAAGGCCACTGAGACAGCATGCTGTTGTTGCACATAAAATATTAATGTTTAGAACAGTACAAATAACATAGTTCACTATCACACACCATGATATGGGTTTAAATGAGAGCTCATTTCTCTCCAAAACGGTGCCAGTTTTAGCATTTTGCAATAAAGAATAAGATAACTAAACTTGGATAATTTAGGTTACAATTTTAACATAAATGCACATTGTTCTATAAGGATGACATCATGCCATAACTTTTACACATTTACTTGAATTGTTATGCTGATCAAAAAATGAGTAAGGAAAAATGTATTAAATAGCTAAGTATTTATGGGGAAAATTTTTCAAAAGAAAGCAAACACATGTATCGTTGCTGAGCTGCGGCGCTCTCGGTGAATCAGCAGCATCCACAACTGAATGGAACAAAGTTTTGAACTTGAAATTATGTGCGAGTGCACTTGCTAAATGAAGGCGGAATGTATCAAATGGATCAAATAAAAAAAAAATTTTTTTATTAACGAGCTGCAGTTTTATTACATCACACACTGATACAGATGCAGTATATTCAGGGGCGGACTGGGACAAAATTTCAGGCCGGGAAACATCACACTCATCCAGGCCATCCCATACACCCACAACAAATTCTGAAACATGGACAACCCTATTTGTATGACAACCACATAAAAAGGTCTAAGTCTTTAGTCGGGCCCGTGGAAAATAATTAAAGGTTCTCTTTTGAACTGCACCTTCACTTCCATTTTCTCCAATATCTCTGTCACTTCCCTTCTTTCTTGTACCTGTCCTTCACCAGCAGGTCTAATGTTATTAACAGAACTGTGTTCACCTTGTTGCAAAACAACCACCTCATTGCAATTTGTTTGCACATAATGTTGTTATTTCTCTTAAAATTACTTAAAAACCCTAGATTTAACAAACCTATAATTCATACAAATTTTCTAAAGTGCCTAAATGGCAAAATTAGTACATTGAAAATCCTAATACTGAACACACTATTGCATTTTTGGGCTGACTGATATTTTTGTGTAGCTGTTTGCTCTAGCTCCCTCCCTTTCTATAAAATAAATCCATGTGAATTTCTGCCTGCTATATTTATTAATGCAACTTTCCAATCAATAATGATGTCCTTTAGCACAGTATTCTGACTGATGATAATAATGGGGTGCTACTGACAGCCTAACAGGTGCTAGCAGTTTAATACACAACTAGCTTAATAAAGACAAAACTACAGTAGCGTATTACAGATGAAACTGTTCTGCACTTGAAGCCCTGAACAGGTCAGTAATTTCGCTCCATTTAACGGTTTCTTCAGGTCGTTTCCTCTCCTTCCTCGAGTCCCGCACATTGACTCCGTTCAAAACCGTTTGACGGAGGCAAGGAACAGACGTGAAGCGTGGTGCTGCCAGTCAAGTCTAACCGATTTATGACTATTATAGATTTATTAGGGAATTCCACAATCGGAAATTATCACTTTGGCATATTGGGAAGGCAAAAAAATTATAATACAACAGGGCAGCGGGCAAAATCAGCCGCCAGGCCCCAGGGAAAAGTCCTAGCGCTCCCAATGGCCAGTCCGTGCCTACAGTATATTAATGCCACGGGTCATCAATAAGGTCCTCAGTTTGAGTATATTATTTCCAAGTGTTTTAGTGTTTCCAAAACACTTTTTCACAGCGCGCATCACACGCTCAAACTCATCCAAAGTCAACAAGTTCAACAAGCAACAACGAGTTATCCAAGTGACTGCTGCAGAACGCAAGCGAGGGAGAGACGAGTAGGGTTGGGTACCGAAACCCGGTACCAATATGGCACCGGTACCTATGTAACCGGTATGTACCGAACCGAATCAGAACGCAGATTTCGGTGCCTCTTTTCGGTGCCATGCCTGAGCGATCGGTTTTAAGTCGCTCAAATGCATAAATGTAAATGTAAGAAGCATCATCACCGGCACCACACGTGCAAAATAATTTCCCGACTGAGAAAATGCACGTGAACTAAATTCTGAAAGCTCTAATAATACAAGTCCAACAAATCTTTGTAGTAACTGTAAATGGTAAACCGAGTACCCGAGGACGCGTGTGGTTTTCACATTCCGCTCCACTTAACATTACATTACTACTTAAAAGCACAACTTATATTAGATATTTCGGGAAATGAGAGCACCCGATATAATTATATAGGAAATCATTTCACATAGCTGTATTGAAATAATGCGTGAAATATTTAATTATTACAATGCGTTTTTATTTTAGTAATTGTAAGTAAAGTAATTACACTTGCTATTAATTTAAGTCTAACGACCTTCCATTTACTAGCTAAGCTACTACTGCTCCATGGGCTACTAATACATCGACTAGCAATGGATTATAAATATACTTAATTATTATGAAAATACCAGAGATGGCTTGAATAACACAGATAAACTTTACATAGTCGTATTCGTGTGTTTATTGTATTAATTTTATCATTCAAAGCGTTTATATCTTCTGTTTACTTATCCATATCCCTGAAGTATCAAGAGTTCGCTACTTCTGTTACTGGATCTGTGGGTTTTCTGTGCGAGGGCGCCCTCTAGTGTCCAGTATGAACGAAAAAGACATCACCCAAGGTTTCACAGCCAAGGTTTGAACCCAGTCCTAGACTAAAATGTAACTCTTAGCTGGTTTAACTGAAATAAACTTGCACTGACTGATCCTAAAATATATCAGTGTATTTGTTTTGTCTCAAGATGCACCACAGTAATGTTTTTTTTTTTCTGAGCATGTTTATAAAAATTATTTAAATGTCATAATTGAACTATGATCTAATCCTGGTTTACATTTAGTCATTTTGCAGATGCTTTTATCCAAAGCGACATACAATTGGGGAATACATAAAGCGATTAATCTTGAAGAGGCAAAGAGACAGAGGAAGTGCCCATAACTCCAAATCTCAGGCATTGTTCAAATAACTACAAGCTAGCAAGAGAAGGAGATAAAGATAAAGAGAAAGATGAAGATTTTGAAAAAGTTAAACTTTTTTTATGATGAAGTCAAGTAGCCTAGTGTTGAAAGAGATGAGTTTTCAGTTGTTGCTTGAAGATTGACAGGGATTCAGAATTCCGGATGGGGGTGGGAAGATCATTCCAACAGCCAGGAACGGTGAACGAGAATATTCTGGAGGGTGATTTTGAGCATCTCTGTGATGGTACCACGAGACGTTGCTCACTAGCAGATCTCAGACTTCTGGAGGGGATATAGATTCGTAATAGTGAGTGGAAGTAGGTGGGTGCTGAGCCTGTGGTTGTTCTATACGCAAGCATCAGTGTCTTGAACTGGATGCGAGCTGCAACTGGTAGCCAGTGCAGGAAGATAAAAAGAGGTGTAGTCTAGGGTTAGTCTAAGCCCTGTCTGTGTGTCTGTGAAACCGGGCCCATGTGTTTACTGCTAATGGCCAATCCAATTATTAATTGGTAATTTTTTATTTTGATAAGTATCGGATCAGGCACCGTTTAGGCATCGGTACCGTATCGATTTGGTACCGGTATCGAAAAACACCCAAACGATACCCAACCCTAGAGATGAGGCAGCGCACATCACATGTCTCTAAGTGAGTGGGAATTATACCGAACGTGGCACTTGCGGGAAGGTACGCAATACCGTAACCTCACACCAAATGTCAGGCCTTGTAGATAGGCAAGCATTTATACAAATTAGGGGTGGGCGATATGACCAAAATCTTATATCACGATAACAATATATATCACGATATAGTGATTTAAAAAAAAAACGTTTTTATTATATTAAAATCATTGATACCATACAATTTTCATTATCCTTTTCACCAATGTCAATATGAAACAAATACAACCCTAAAGAGAGAGAGAGAAAAAACTCAAACTCACTGAAGATAAATAAACAGTCAGTGATGAGATAAGGATAAGAAACTAATTGAAAGCAATAGGACAAAACAAAACTACAATAAATAAGAAATGCTACATTGTGTAAATTAATTAGTCTTCACAGTGTTAATTATATCTATGATAGATATAATTAACACGTGTATTATGTATATATTCTATACATATTATAAATATAGCATTATTATTGTTATTTTTTATTCTCATTAAAGTTACAAAAGTGATTTAGTCAAAAGTGAGAGATTTTCAAGCAGTGTGCTATGATTAACATGAACGGCAGACAGAACGAATATTGGACAGCTTCCCCTTTAAGACCGAAGTCCGGATCCAATATAGCTAAGTTATTGTTACATATGCATTTTATCTTTCTGCCGTTTACTCTTTCTTAAGACCTAAATCGCTGTGTTTATGAGGATACTTGCAAAGACGGGGATTCTGACGCATATAAGTGTGTTTATGTAATTGTTCAAAGTCGGCGAAAAAGAAAAAGCGCGCTCCTCTCACACAGAAAGAGACGGCGCACGCATATAGGTCTGTTGTTTGAGTTTCAACGTCTTAAAATCGGTTGTTTTAAAACTGCAGTGCTTAAAAATGCATGACCATGCTACAGGTGTAGTCCTTCGTTTAGGAATGAGCTCCTCGTTTTGTCCTGGCTGGTCATTCTCCACCTGCTTCTGTCTCCCCCTCACACCCCGTGGTGGGCTGCGTATAAAGATCGCAGTCACTCAAATAATGAAAAGGTATTACCGTAAACAATGTATTTTGCGACACCACAAAATAAACAATAGAACATAATATGAAACAATAGACTTTTTATTTCGTCCATCCGATATATATATCGTCATATCACACAGCCCTAATATAAATCATTTAGTAAGCAGAAATCTGAAATTTACCTTAACATATCAAAATCAAATCAATCACTTTTATTGTCACATCACCACAGCACAAGTGCCTTGGTGAGTGAAATTCTTACGAGCGTGCTCCAGACAGTGCAAAAAAACCAAAACAAAACAAAACAACAATTTACATATGGACAGTACGTATTTACAGACTATACAGAAGACAATGTGCAAAATACACATACTCAGTACACAGTGTACTATAAAGACATACTTCGTTACCAATACACATTATACACCGTATGTACACAATCTATACATTAAGTAATCTATACATAGTAATAATGTGAAGGTGCAACAGATTATAAATTTACAGCAGATTGGTTGTGCAACAGATAGATGTGCAAGGTGCAACAGATTATGCATATGCAATGTCGTGGGTGTGCTTTGTATGGTGTCCAGTGATAGCAGATGTGTTAGTGCAGTGTGTGCGTGTAGTCCGGTAGAACTGTGTTAAAGTGCAGTGCATGGCATGCTGTGTGAGTGGGAGTGTGTTGTAGGGTGGGTAATTTCTGACTGTTCATTAGCCTGATAGCCTGAGGGAAAAAGCTGTCCCTCAGTCGGCTAGTGCGGGATCGGATGCTGCGGAGACGTCTCCCTGAGGGCAACAGAGAGAGCAGACTGTGGGACGGGTGGCTGGAGTCTTTGATAATCCTCCGGGCTTTCCTTGTACACCGCCTGGTGTAGATGTCCTGGAGGGAGGGAAGCTCACCTCCAACAATGTGGCGGGCAGTTCGCACGACCCTTTGCAGAGCCCTGCGGTTGCCAGCGGTGCTGTTTCCAAACCAGGCATTGATGCAGCCGGTCAGGATGCTCTCCACAGTGCAGGTGTAGAAGGATCTGAGGATTCTGGGGCTCGTTCCAAACTTCCTCAGCCGTCTCAGGAAGAAGAGGCGCTGATGTGCCTTCTTCAGCACTGCATCTGTGTGAGCAGACCATGTGAGATCCTCAGTGATGTGAACGCAGAGGAACTTAAAGCTGCTCACCCGCTCCACAGGTGTCTTGTCGATGGTGATGGGTGTGTGTTCTCTGCTCTGTCTCCTGTAATCCACCACCAGCTTCTTGGTCTTGTCGATGTTGAGTGAGAGGTGGTTCTCCTGACACCATTTAATCAGGGTACTCACCTCCTCTCTGTAGGCCATCTCATCGTTGTCGGTGATCAGGCCTATCACCGTTGTGTCATCAGCAAATTTGACGATGACATTGGAGCTGTGTGTTGCTGTACAGTCATGTGTGTACAGGGAGTACAGGAGTGGGCTGAGGACGCAGCCCTGCGGAGCACCAGTGTTGAGGATCAGGGGAGATGAGGTGTTGTTGCCCATTCTGACCACCTGACTTCTGCCTGTCAGGAAGTCCAGGATCCAGCTGCACAGAGATCTGTTCAGTCCCAGAGTCTGGAGCTTCGCAACCAGTGTGGCAGGCACTATGGTGTTAAATGCCGAACTATAATCCACGAACAGCATCCTCACATAAGTGTTCTTATTTTCCAGGTGGGAGAGAGCAGTGTGCAGGGTGAAGGCAATAGCATCGTCTGTGGAACAGTTACTGCGGTATGCAAATTGTAGTGGGCCCAGTGAAGCAGGAAGCACAGAGCATATGTGTTCTCTGACGAGCTTCTCAAAACACTTGCTGAAGATGGGTGTCAGAGCAACGGGCCTCCAGTCATTCAAGCATGTGACTTTATTTTTCTTAGGTATGGGCACAATGGTGGATTTTTTGAAGCATGCGGGAACCACAGACAGAGAGAGGGACAGATTGAAAATGTCTGTAAAAACCCCGGCTAGCTGGAAAGCGCATACTTTGAGCACACGGCCTGGTATACCATCCGGGCCCACGGCTTTACGGATGTTCACCCGTTTGAAGGATCGGGTTACATCCGCGACAGAAAGCGAGAGTGGACTCACCTCCTCTGCAGCAGCCGCGGGAGCGTTCTCTGTGTGGGCGGTGTTATCAGCCTCGAACCGAGCATAAAAGGTGTTGAGCTCGTCCGGTAGAGAGGTGGCAATGTTCACAGTAGCTGGTTTAGAGGAAGATGCTGATAACTGGCCTGAATTGATGCCTGAAGAATGCACTTCCAGCAGCCATGATAAACAGCAGTTGCGGTTAATGTTTTCTATGCACATTTTGATTTGATGAAATTGAGAGAGGTTTTATAAGGTTTGACTGAAATAATTATGCAATAACTTACTTTATAAATAAATGTTTCAAGCAACAACAACAAAACAATTGAACAAAAAACAGATAAAGACAAAAAGTTGCCATTTATAGTATCTAAACGTGTATCCAAATCCAAATGTAATCAAATTGATTTGTGTGATTTATTTGCAATGTCTTAGCAACTAGGGATTGGTACATAGGGCTATACAGGCAAAAAAAATGGATTGGCCATTAGCACTAAACACATGATGTTTTTTCATTCATACTGGACAGCAGAAGGCGCCTTCGCACAAAAAAAACACATCCAGTCACAGAAGTAGCAGAACTCATAAAGCTCCAGGAAATCCCCAATATGGATAAAGGCATTGCTATCGCTGTAACGGAGTAAACAGAAGATATAAAAGTTTTGAATGATAAAACAAATTCAATAAACACTCGACTACGACAATGTATAGTTCATTTGTGTTATTCAAGCCATCTCTGGTATTTTCATAATAAAGTATATTTATAAGTAGGGATGTGACGAGATCTTATGGCATGAGATCTCGCGAGATCCAATGTGTCTTGCGAGATCTGACTGGTCTCGCGAGAATGAGACGATAGACTTGCAAAATATTTTGCAGTGTTTACATTAGAGCTGCACCATTAATCGTAAAAAAAAATTGCGATCTTGCTTCAAACACCCACGCAATCTTTTTCCTGAATGACAACGATTCAGCTATATTGCGACTGTTTCATATCGCGAGTGTCAGTGGATCGTGAGAAGCACGTTTTGTCGCTGCCCATGTTGAAGAATCAGAGGGTCGGCCATCATCATGTTTCTGATGTTAACGCTGTCATTCACTGATATGGGTGGCGACAAAACACGTGCTGCTCATGCTCCACTGACGCTTACGATATGAAACAGGTGTTAAAGACATTAAAATCTGCATTCATGCTGCTGCTGGTTCAGAAAGCAGGGCTCTAGACAAAAATTTTGCACTGGTTGCACTAGTGCACCTAACTTTTTTTCTTAGGTGCACCAGCACAAAAGTTAGGTGCACACAAATTTTCGTATAGGCAATATTGACTAGTAAACGATTAACTAACAATCTGGTCAACATGAAGTTCTTTATTTAAAGCACAATTCTACAAAAAAGGTAACTTCCTGAAAAAGAGTTGGTGCTGAAAGTGCTTCACTGAGCAGAGATTTAAACTTAAAACATCAAGATAAGTAAAATCTAAATTAAGTGTTTTAAGGGCGTCAAACTGAACATCTCATGCCTCAATGTATTATGGACTATCCTCCATTGCAGTCACATGCCCCTCGGATGGCCAACTCCTATAGTTTGGCCTTGGCTAAACCAGCTGGCCACACTCTCTCTAGCATCAAAATCTTCCAGACTTGGCCCCTCTACACAGATTCTTATCAGATCTTCCACTGTGTCTGAATGAAGGGATGCTCTAGTGCAGTGGCTCTCTCCGTTTTTACATATTTTGTGTGTATTTGATCGTTTGGACGCGCCTGAAGCTCAAAGTGTACTTTGCTTTTCAGTTTTAGAGCGCGCCGCACACACACACACCAGCCTGGGGAACAGTGTCTCTCGTGTAGATTGTACTTTCAATGTTTTATAATCAAACATGTCCAGCAATTTTGTAACTGTAAAGACGTCATGTTACAACAATCGACAGACGATTGATCTGATTCTGACGTTAAGGTTTGTCAGGGAGGAACGAATGCGCACCGCTGTGAAAGGAAGGACGTTGTGCTAGAAGAAACGCGGCTGTTATCATTAGAAGCCCAAATAAAATAAAAAAACATTAAATAAACTTAGTTTACTACAACAGCCACAGGCCTAAAGTGTAAGCATATGTTTTAATGGTTAGTTCTCTCTTCTATCATAAACAGGTCTTGCTTATGATAGTTGCGCGTGCTGAAACTCATCCACGTGAGCGATCTCGCTTCTGAATTGGGAATAGCAAAAATGCAGCAAGACAAAAGTTTTAAATATATTGAAATGTTATCAGCTGGTGACTCTGGGTGGGAGATGATGAGATAGTAATTTAAAGATAATGTGTATATATAGCAATAATAAATGTATGTGTGTTTTCTTAATTTCTCCAGTACCGATAGCAGAACCGTTAACATCAGAGCTTATCGATACTCCGGTCTTTTATAATTTAGCCCCGAGACTGATTAAATACCGGGTTTCGGTACCCATCCCTAATTTTAATGCAGCCAAATTCTCAATCAAACTGTTTTCCTTTATAAATGTTACTGTTTCTGTTGTCAGTCAACAGGATAAATATGAAATAGTGACTGAAACACAGCCCTTTAAGAATACATAACCAGCTCTCCCTTCCAAGAATTTAGTCTGCACAAAAATCCTAATAAATAATTTTATTGAGCAGTTGTATGATGAAATCAAATAATACACAGAAGAGAAGACAAGACAATTCCTGTGCTGTGATTTCGGCTATATATGCATGTAAAATCAGAGAAGCAATAATATCTCTTTTAACTAAATGGGCTGCTCCTCTCAGGCGCTCACTGAACAGAGCAGATGCAGAGAAAGAGCTGCGTGCGCGCTGATCTCGCGCCATTGCGGCATTACCAACGATTACAGAGACTCGCTAAAGTTTGTCCAAGAAGTTGTTAGATTTGTCACTAGTCGCTTTTTTTTTTTAAAGAGTCGCTAGGGGGGGTCTGAAAAGTCGCTAAGTTGGTAACACTACGCGCATCTCTACTCACCTCTCTCTCTGTCTGACTGCAGCAGCACACGCATTTTCAAACTTACACACACGTACAGGAATATCTGGACCACGGCCAATCAGAGGGGGGGGGTCCGCCCTTCACTATCTCTGATTGGTTTAGACCACGATATGGGCCTAATGTGTGTCTGTTGTTGAACCACAGGGAGTCGCGTAGTACTATTTTTTTTTTCTCGAACGGCTGGTCGCACTGGTGCAACCTCAGATTTTTTTTAGTCCGCCCCTTGAGAAATTAGGACGCACGTGCGACCAAATTGGTCGCACTCTAGAGCCCTGGAAAGAGCAACAGTCTTTTCAACCACAAATCATTATTTCTGAGTTAGACATTTAAATAACAGAAGAACTAGGGATGCACCAAATGTTCGGCAACCAAAATTGTACCGAACAATGACGTGACACGATCAAATAGTGGTGCACACTTGCAGCAAACGGGACTGCAGTGGGGAAGTATTTACAAACTGTCAGAGAAAAACGCAAAACTCATTACAAGCATGAAGCACCGACTGAGAGACTGTTTAGCACTGCATCTCAAGTCTCCGATGAGAAGAGGAAGGGTGGATGATGCTGGCTACTACTGTATGATGATTGAAATCGCGAAACGGCCTCAAATGATTAGTAAATAAACTGCAGAATGTTATGTTTTCTAATACATGCACAAATTGCATGCAAGTTATTCAAACAGCGCTGCATAAGCTCGCGGCGCCAGGGTTCAAAGTCCAAAGCGCGAGAAAAATCTGCGCTAAAACACTGTTACTCGTCAGTTGCTCAGTAACATTTTTATTAGTTTTTTTAAAGGCATGTGCCAATGCGATACGTGCGACAAACATCTTCCCAAACTCGTCAGAATCACTTTATAAATCTGCTGTTAGTGTCAACAAAAAGAAGCACTGAGGTCTTCCTGCGGGTATCTGCCAAAATAAAAGCGCCATTAACATGCATAAATGTTAGTATTGTAATTTTAATGTTGTTCTGTAAAATAAAATAGACAATAATAATGATAATAATTACCATACAACACCTCTATTAATAAATGTATTATAATAAATTGGGATCTGTAATATAGTCTAATATGTTTTAAAAGAAGTCTCTTCTCAGCAAGGCTGCATTTATTTGTACAGAAAAAAATACATGCCTGATTCAAAAAGGGGGTCTCAAAAATGGCCAAAACTTTTGCTTTGTTGTAGGGCTGCACGATATAATGCAATATTTGATGCGCATCTGGTCAGTAAAGCCAGTCCTGTAATCAGCGGTAATTTCCATCACGTGCATGATTTCACATGGAGCAGCATTTATCACACAGAGCCATTGTTCACTGACAAGCTGCGCAAAACCACGTTCATTATCAACCTGGATTTGCGCAGCATGTGATGAGTAAATAAATCCACACAGACTATCAGATTAAATCAGTCATCTGAAAACATGTGAGTGATTCAGCTGGACCGCATCTTCTCTTTCACTCTCTCAAAGCGGCTTCACATCTGCGCATCTCATCTGCACTACAACAAGCTGCTGCACGCTGTCGCTGATCCAAGACTTTCACTCCCATCTTGGGACAGTTGACAGAATTGTCACTTGCTTGATCGGGTCATCGTCACAAAAAATTATAATTTGCTTTTACTTGCGTGCTCCAGAGACTGTTTCAGGCTGAGCGCTCAGTCACACCCAAAGTCGCCTGAGTATCATATCGAGTTATTTTTCCTAGTTTGTTGTTGAGATTAGGTGGCCAAATACACACAAAATTACGCAAAAAAAGTAAATGGGAACAGTTGAGAAAGAAAACGAATGCATAAATGCAACTGCTGCTCTAGGCAAAACCCTGCCGTGCCACCCCCACTTCACTTTCATAATTAAATACGATTTTAAAGATGCATGTGAAAGACTGGATCATTTTTTATTGATACAACTGCATGAAAATAAAATAGACACAGGCATGTTTTCTGATTATTAACTTTTTACCCTACTGCAACGTAAAATAAATAAATAGGCCTAAATAATAATAACAAATAACCACTATTAATGCTGCAAACTCAAATTAAGTGTACATGCCTGAAGTGGCCATGGGAAGATTTGGGAGAATCCTCGGTGAGCAGCGCAAAACAGCTGGTGTAGTCAGGGCTTCATCTGGAAAAAGCATGCTGAGATTGATTAGAAAATGAATATTTATTTTTGATTATTTTATTTAGTTGCTGTTGGTTTGTTTTGCTTTTCATTTATTTTGACATTTCTTAAATTCTCTTTCTTGCCTAAATGCCTTTATTTACATCAAATAAAGTTATTAATACAACATATTTTACAGTTTAAACATGTATACAACATTTCTTATATTTAAACTAAGCAAAAATAAAACATTTCATAGTCAGAAAAAGACCGATGCGGCTCGTTTAGGTGACTTGGTTTGCTTTGCATTAAATACAAAGGGTTTATAGATTCAATGAAACAAACCTACAGTATATTTGACCAAGAAAAGGCTATAATTTTACCTTTCAGAAACGCGTGTCTGGCTTTAAAACTCATCGGACATCACCAGCAGCGAAAGTCATTCATATCTGGATAGTTTTAATCGTTATGATGACATTTATGAATGTACATTATGATGTTTTGCATGTAGAGTAGCCTATTGACGGCGCTCAGTTGGGGGGCGACGCGGGAGCGGCATGACTATGAAGCAAAGTTAATTTAGATTTAGAGTAACTAAGGGGGGATAACTTGTTGATATGAGTGCAATAATTCCAAACGAATGCCCAAAAGATAAACTAAAAAATCTCTGTCCCTTTTGCCGCCCTGACTGTGCTGCCGCCCTAGGCTACTGAGTTCGCCTATATGCACACGCCGGCCCTATGTAGGCTATTAATCCGTGCATTATGTCTTGTGAGAGCAGAGCAGTTCACATGTTGCGTCTTTTGCGTGTTCAGGTTCTTTTTTTCAAATGTGGATGTGCTGCAAGGGTGGTCATTATAGAGGATTTTCGTATATGCACACAATAGGTCAGCACAAACGTCTTTCATTGGCACGTGAGGGGGATCCAACAAAATGAGGTGCCGGATCGGATTTCGGAGGTGCCGGATACGGATCCGTCTTGTTCCGGCACAAATTAAGGGTTAATCCCATTTCTCTGTCTTACCCCTTCCCCTTCGTCTTACCCCTAGCCCTTGTCCCTCGAAACCGAGTGGTAAGCGCTAGGGGTGAAAACATACCCCTATGAAATGAGACGCCACTTGGTTACTGTTACTTCATTATACATTGTCGCTAGATGGCTGCTACATCACCAGAGGCGACAAGTGTTGATCACAAACTTGCCGTCTACAAGTGTGTGTATGTCAATTGCATGGGTTTTAGTGATGTTTTCTCTATTCAGAGAAATGCGGGATTGTTGTGCAAATCAGCAATCACGTTCCAGTTAACTTTGGAAAAATAGCGATTTTTAAAAACAAGTTTTTGTTTTTTAAAGTAGCTAACGACCAGCGGCAGACAGTGAGCTGATCATAGCGTGTTTGATCAATTTAGACATGACAAATATATCTATAGAAAGCTTTAAATAAGTACTTAACAAAATAAAACCTATAGAAAACAAAAACTATTTCATTATAATCATAATCCGTAGATGCATTTCTTAAAGGCTGGTCTAATGAGGAGATGACAAGTCAGGATATGCAACTTCATCCTTGCGACACCGACTTCGAAAACACTAGTTTATTAATATTAATATATAAATTTCCCCCGAACACCTTCATGCCGACCCAAGACCAACATCAATATCCCTTTAAGCTCTCTGACGCGTACTGTCTTTGCTATACACAAACACGCTACTAAGAGGTAAACTTTTATTATAGGCCTCAAACATAACTACCACCACCGACAATCATCCCCACAAATATCAATACAGACAAACCTCTGCCAAAATGCAGCTTTTCCCAAAGCATTGGGAACTTTTAGTAACTCCCCACGCTCCAACTTCTCGCTGATGCTCTGCATGGTCAACTGTTGCCTGTATGCTAATGCATGCATATATGCGTTGCGACTTGCCTATTGCATAGGCAATGTATAATATTTATACTATAATTATTATATCAATATTTCATACAGTACATGTGTGGTGTGCGCGTATTTGGGCACAATAAAAGGCAAGAAGCTAAATGAGCCTGAGTCCAATCAGAGCCCGATCTGTCAACAAAAAAAACCCGGCCCGAATGGACTCAGCGTGTCGAGCCCCATCGGGTCCCGACGGGCTTGCAGGGCTCTACTTAGGTGAAGGTAAACGATTGATAAAGAAAATGGATGTATAACAGTATATTGGTTCACAGCACTTAAAAGGGTTAGTTCACCCCAAAGTTAAAATTATGTCATTAATTACTCACCCTCATGTCGTTCCAAACCCGTAAGACTTTCGTTCATCTTCAGAACACAAATTAAGATATTTTTTATGAAATCGGAGAGCTATCTGACCCTCCATAGACCGTAACGCAACTGAAATGGATCCAGGTCCAGAAACGTAGTAAATACATCGATAAAACAGTCCATGTGACATCAGGGGCTCAACTTCAGTTTTGCGACGCTACAAGAATACTTTTTTTTTGTGCAAAGAAAAAAATAATTTACTCAATCATTCTTCTCCCCCGAGTTGCGTCGTCCACCATTTTATAGAGTATCACAATGCATACGCACGCTTTTGCCTAAGCTTAAACAACGCAGCTTTCGTTCATGCGCACGCTTTCCCCCTGAACGTAAACAACGCTGATTACGTCAAATACGTTCTTGGGTACTCTCCAATATTCGGATATTTGTGGCAGTCAATGTGTAATTTGTGGCAGTCAATGTGTATATTGTGGCGGCTGCCACAAATAAATCAATGTATGGGAAACACTGCAATACAGTGTCCAGAGTCGCCAGTAGGGTTGGGAATCGAAAATAGATTACGATTCCAGAATCGTATACTTAAGGTTTACTGTGTGGAGACGTGCTGAAATCGCGTTTGGTCTCGTACTGTATCGCGTCCCTTGTCAGTGTCGGGCGCTTGCTTGGCCATTTATTGTGATTAACAGGAAATTGTGTTCAGCTGAAATGGAGTAGTAATTTGTTAGATGGGTATAAAAAGCTAGTTTTACCGTGGCAGCGGTCAGAAGCGGCAGCCGTTGTGTGAAGCCCTCCTTGTGTGAAGACTGCAAGAGAGTGTAAAGACCATCGACTCTACCGTGCGACTCCACCAGCAAGGAATATAAGTATCGCTTTTTATTTATCCTCTTTCTAAATTACTGCTTGTTTCACTTCTGTTTTAGTTTTTATAACTAATTCTTACTATGTGTAAGTTGTTGTTTGTTAGCAGTGTTTTTGACAGTGTTCTTTTTTTAGATTACTGATAACTACTGCCGTTTGATTTATCTATTTTAATTTTATATAAATTATTATGAATTTCATGTCTTTATAGGTATTTACTTTAGTTTAATACATTGTATTTATTTTAGTAACGTTACTTCAACATACTGCATGGAAATGAAATACCAATAGAGTATATATATGGGTGTTTGGCTTAGTGTCATGTTAGAATCATTTTTATAGCATACCTTTGTTGTTTTAATTTTGAATGTTTTTTAGCTTTATTTTTTGTTTCATTTAAATGTTAAGTTTTGAATCTTTGTATGAATTTTATTTAATTTCTCAATTTTCTTAAATGTGTGTATATAGTTATTTAGACTTGTAATTTAGTTTTAGTTACTCTTTCTTATTTGTAAGTCGCTTTGGATAAAAGCGTCTGCTACTTAAAGTAAAAAAGTAAAAAAAGGTCAGGAATCGGAACTTGTTCAAAATTAAAATTTTCGATTCCGCCTATCGATCCTAAATGCGCTTTTTTTTTCTTTCTTCTCTGAGGTGTACCGTAGCGTGTAGAGTAAATCACCTATCGTAATTTGCCAGGACCTTGCTCCGCTAATCATTAATCGATTACATTGTTACGCCAGTAGGTGGCGAAAAGGGGCTGTTAAAATGTATTTGTCTTTGAATCATACAAGAGATTCGTCCAAGAACGCCGATTCATACAGTAATGAAACAAGTACATTTTTAGGGAGTCATTCATAAATGTGATTTTGTTTAGTTGTCTAATATTTTTTTCTTCAGAATCATGAGAGAACCAAAACTTCCATTGGGAAAAAATAAAATAAATCTCAATTTATCCAGTCATGCGGTTTCATTTTGCACACAAACAGATCTTAAAGAGTCTAATTTGTATGTAGCCTGTTGATTTTTGTTCATGGTATTCAGCTCCAATAAATGGTTTGCAAAAATGAGACAGGATATATTTTTTGATATCATTATTTAATCACATTGGAATCGAAATCGATTAGCAGAATTGGAATCGATAAAATTCAAACGAAACCTAACCCTAGTCGCCAGTAGCAAACAATGGAGCGTGCTCTGCTAGACAACAGAGTAACAGAGATGGAAAGAGTACGAAAATATTCTACTCAAGTAAAAGTACCATTACATTAATGAAATTTTACTAGTGATCGACCAATATTGATTTTTTTATAACCGATACCGATTATTTGCATGTTTATGTACCCGATATGTAGAACCGATATTTATTTACTGTTATAATGTAAATAAATAACAGATTGAAGTCCATTCTTCGCTTTGGTTTTTCCTCCTTTCAGTCATCTTAACAACAACAAAAAACAGTTGAAAATTAACATTCTTTCATGTTAAATTTAATCTTCAAATTACAACAATAAAAACATTTTATTTATAAAAAGCATCATCAGCAACACTGATATTAACAGTAAGCAAAATAATGTCTAATGTATTCAAATGGAGAAAATAAAAAGGACAGGAGTCATATCAACTTCATTTTAAACTACAGTTTTAGTAGGTGTATAAGCTGTTTAATAGGCTAAAGAGTGAACAATAATTCACTGGATAATGTTAATTCACTGAATAATATTCTCTGGAATATTCAAATAAGCTATAACAAGCAAAACATTGTATTTTATTGCATTTCTTAACTGGCATGTTATATCAGAATTATTAAAATGTTTTTGTCATTCTAAATTATGAAAACTGCTGACAGCACGGTTTATCTATGCATTTACACAGAACTATACCAAACTGCAATCGCTTGTGGAGAAAATAAATAATTTCGATAGAGATGTATTTATTTAGATGTTTATTGGCGAAATAATGGTTCTATAGTAAATGTTAATATAATTTAACGTGTTTCAAACAAGTGAATCTTTAAAAGTTACATGCGGTGGTCGTGCTGGAGCATTTCCTGAGTGAACAGTGTCCACTGCTCCAAGTGTGTGTACACTTGGATGGGTCAAATGCAGATAATTAAATTTCACTGCTGGTTATACTCTGTATAATTATATATGTGACAAATAAAACAATTTTATTTTTTTTTTTACAAAACCGATATCCGATTATGGTAAAATGTCTTAAAAAATATCGGTAAACCGATATATCGGTCGATCTCTAAAAATGACCAGTCTAAAAATCTACTCTAGTAAAAAGTAGCTCATTTAAAATTTGCTCTGAGTAAAAATTACTTAGTTACATTTTAACAGTGGGAGGGACTAAAAAATGGGATAGGCCAAGGGTGTCAAACTCAGTTCCTGGGGGGCCACAGCCCGGCACTTAGAGTGGGCATTTCCAGAACGCCAAAAAGGAGGACAATTTACTGCATTTAGTCAGGCAAGAATAATTGCATAGGACTCTGGTGTACTTGCAACTACAATACAGTTTTGTCCATCATATCGATGGTCTCATGATACAGTGATTCTGAAATAGCCTACTCTATTCATTGCCAGACAATTTGATCTACGATATATCTTGATGTAGACCTGTGTAACAGAAGAGGCAAAAAAGTGTTTGTTCACATTATTTGTATTTATTCAAGACATTGTAATGTCGGTTTCAAAAACTTACCACTGAGATGAACCTGTCTTGCAGTGCACAGTGCCTGAAAACATTACTGGACTAGAAATACACTTCACAGCGACACAGTGTGCAAAATCCATGAAAAGCGTCTCTACTGCTTTTTGATATAAATGTGCTCTTTTGTCCATTTCGGATTAAATGAGGTCTGATGTTTCGGCATGTTAACATTATTGAATGATGTAGCCAGCACGTGGAGGCTTGTTTATGTTTTTAACCAATGATATATCAGATATTTATTTGACACCGCTTTCAGCCAATCATTTGTCTGACCAGAGATCTTATGGCATTAGACGCTATGCTGCTGCATCCCAATAAAGATTCTAGAGCGGGGTTTTTTGGGGCCGATTCAACGCAACTCCAAAAAGGAGGACAAATGAGTGTCAACCTTGAGACTGCGCCGTACGCCGCCGGAAAGGGGGCTTAAAATCCAGACATATGGCCACCCTACCTGCACTGTTTATAACCCTAATTAAACACATCTGATTCAGCTAAACTAATAATTTAGGCTTATTTTAAAACTACATGGTATGTGTGTTGGAGCAGGGTTGGAACTAAACTCTGCAGGGCTGTGGCCCTCCAGGAACTGAGTTTGACACCCCTGGGATAGGTCTATAAATCTCAAACTAGTTGTTTTTAATTAAAGGAATCTGGTTGAATTAAACCAGATTGTGAGTGCCGCGTTTATTTTTGGTCTGCCGGGAAACAAAATGCCGTGGCGCCATACCCCATGACGAAAGAAGCAAGCCGTCGTATTCACAAATTAGGGCTGCAACAAACGATTATTTTGATAATCGATTAATCTAACGATTAATCGACTAATCGTTGATTAGTCCACTTGTTAATCAGTAGACTTTAATTGGTTATTCAGCTTTTGCATTTAGTTAAAATATTAAGTTATACATGAAGAGTTCAGATGCAAAAGTTTTTTTTTTTTTGAATAAATCTCTAGATGTAAATGTTGTTTTGCTAATGTTCATTTCTGTATTATTGATAAAATGACTTTAAATCTCTCCAGTAATTTAAAATTAATGGCAATGTATAGGTCCTTTTCTATGCAATTAAAGTGAAATAACTGAACATAAATATAGGAGCATGAGAAAAGTGCACATTTTAGAAGAAAAATTCAGATGGCACTAAGGGTGTATTCACACCAGGAAAGTCCGATAGTTCACTTGCTTTGGTCCGGACCAAAGGCAAAAAATTATACACTAGCTATTTTTTGTCGTTTTGGTTCCTTTTCACACCACACTGTTTGCTCTGGCCCGAACCAGCTTAACCAAACCAAAATGCAGTCATGTGACAACATCCGCTTCACTTGTTGGCTAGATGTGTCTTTGAACTCATTCCCTAAACTTATTTTCGATTGGTCAGAAAGAGCGTGTGGGAAAATTCCAACTGTGCTTCCGGAAGTAAACAAAGACAGGAGGAAAATGCAGCAGACAGCACACTGCTATGGAGAGACAACTGCATGGGTTGATTTTATCCCTGGTCATCCTTTACTACATAGTTTGTATATACCACTTCAGGCAATATATAACTTTTGAGAATGAAGTGCAGATGCGGCTGGAAAATAATGTATTAATGCACTGCAAACGGCAAAGGCGCATCGCAAGTCACCAAATTTCTGAGGCTCCGCACCTCCTCACAACCCCAAGTTTGTCCGCGACCTGCCATGCTAAACTGCAAACTGTCAACAAACACTTCCTCATCCCATAATGTCTTAAAATACCTTATAGGGTTATGATGACCAAAACAGTCCTGAGCTAGACCAAGCTTTGATCTCTGTAAACCTTAATTAAACTATCACTTTAATTAAATAATTTTTTCCCCTCTAATAAAAATATTTTATCATTAGTTAGCTCCACCGGAGAGCTATAATCAAGTTGTAATTCTTACTGAAAGTGACACTGACTCTGGTTTTTCATGTTTAATACCGTAAAGCTGCTTGAATTAAGGTTATCTATTGTAAAGTAATATATAAATAAACATGATATGATCAGACTTTACTGGAGTACGTTACTGAACTGCAGAGCTCATGCAAACATCCACATCATTGTAATAAGATGTATTTAAAAAAAATTATGTAAACTGATGCTTTCACAATGCTGTCAGTTTTTGTTGTGTTTATTTCGTTATTGAGAGGAAAGCACTCGGCATATATTTATTTACATATTCATCCAAACAACACTCAGTAGCTTCAGGTTCATTTGGCTGGGTTTGAAGCACTGAAGCGCTGTCTTCTCTTAAACTGCATCCAGGAGGGCTGAAGCGCTACAGCGCCACACTGGTCAAACCGCAGTATTGCAAGCTCCTACATTAGACATTAGGTCATATGAGATCAAACGACTACTCGACAACAAAAAATATTTGTCGACAATTTTTTATTGTTGACGTTGTCGATAATGTCGACTAATCAACAGCAAGTGGATTATTTGATGTCCGAATGCAGAAAACAACTTGGCTCAAAAACCTTATCCTTGGAGAATCTTGAATATGCAGAGAAAACGCTTGTGATTAATAGCCAACAGCGCTCCTTTGATGATTACATTTTCTCCCTGAAGACAGGAACATTTGTTAAAAGGAGTAGCAAGACCTACAAGTTAGACCCGGTCTTTAGAGATAGTATATTAAGAGTCGGAGGAAGGCTAAGCAAGCTTGCCATGCCTGAAGAAATCATACACCCTGCCATTCTCCCTAGTGATTGTCAAAATTACTCCTGAATCACATTCATGCCAAGGTAGGTCATTGTGGAAGGAGCCAAATATTGTCTACACTTCAAAAGAAATATTAGATAATCAAAGCAAATTCTGCTGCAAGAAGAATTATTTGTGAATGTGTTTTGTGTTCTGCGACATAGATGGAATTATTCTGCCCTACAGCAGAAGATGGGAGATCTTCCCATATGTCGTAGCTGTGAGTAGGGGTGTAACCCCGGTGTCCTGGCCAAATTCCCTCCACTGGCCCTTGTCAATCATGGCCTCTTAATAATCCCCATCCACTTGATTGGCTTTATGACTCTCTTTCCTCTCCACCTGTAGCTGGTGTGTGGTGAGCGCACTGGCGCCGTTGTCCTGTGGCAGCCATCGCATCATCCAAGTGGATGCTGCACACTGGTGGTGGTTGAGGAGAGACCCCCCCCCACATGATTGTGAAGTGCTTTGGGTGTACAACAATACACAATAAAGCGCTATATAAATGCATCATTCATTCATTATTACACCAGACTTACCCACTTTTACATCTGTAGGACTGGATTACTTTGGACCCATAGATGTAAGAAGAGGACGGAATCTAGCAAAAAGATATGGAGCCATTTTTACGTGCCTCATAAGCAGAGCATCTCGAAGTAGTGTTCTCACTGGATACCAACTCCTATATCTCAGCTCTACTGAGATTTATCTGTCGAAGAGGACAAGTCAAGGAAATAGTCTCTGACAATGGGATGAGCTTTATAGGATTAGAACGAGAGTTAAAGAGGGCATTGACCCAACTCAATATTTTCAAGATTCAGAATACAATGCTAGATGCAGGCATTAAGTGGACTTTCAATCCTCCATACATCTCCCATCATGGCAGTGCACGGGAAAGACTCATTCTTCTTATAAAGAGGATGCTTTACTCAACCATCAGACAACAGACTTTGGATGATGAGGGTCTGTTAACAGTACTCTGTGAGATAGAGTGTATTCTCAACAATCGACCTATTACAATAGTCTCCGAAGATGTCAAGGATCCTGAGGCCTTAACCCCGAACCATCTTGCTAAAAGGCAAAGTTTCTCTGCCCCCTGGTGTCTTTAACGAGAAAGATATTTATGTTAAGGAGATGGAGACAGATATAATATATGGCTGATCTTGGCCTTAGATCCCTATATATTAACTTTTATAATATGATGGACATTTCTCAGGCTCTTGAATGAACATTTAATAATTGCCCCTGTAGATCAATTAGGGGCCGGTATTTACAAGCCTGTGAGTTGTTGTTTCATGTTATTTGTTTATGCACTTATATGTATTGTATATCATTTACCTCTAATAAAATAATGAGGTAAGTTCTACCCGCGACATCTGTGATTTAGTTAGGTAGTGATGAGGTAGGGGTGTGAGCTCTGGGGAAAGGGACACTGTTTTGAGACCGTGTTGGGAGCTGTGCTGATCTCCGTTTTCTTTTTTGATGTTGTGTGATTGTTTGCCCAATAAATGATGAAATGAGCGGAACACGCATTGACTGTAATTCCCTGCAGCAGGAAGGCCACTACACATATATAAATAAAGATTTTTTAATTGAATATTTCATTCATTGAGATCCAATGTGTGATTTGAAGTGTTCCCTTTAGGGCTGCAGCGATTCGTCGACTATACAAATACGTCGATTACCATGGAGTGTGTCGATGCGTCGCACCTTGCCACGCCCATTGCGCGAGCCTGCAGTTATCCCTACTTAAGACTGTTTTTCTGCCATGTTTAACACAAACAAGACTCTAGAGCAGAAGGTAAATGCTAGTATGACAACATCACTTCACAGAGCGTTCATAGAGCGTTTTATTATTATATGGACGTCAGAACCACATATATATAGCCGCACTGATGCCTTTACATTGTCAGCATTCACAACCGCATTCAAAGCTGCGCTGAATGAACGGGACATCGAGTTGCCTATATAATCATGGCAGGTTTAATTCACCCACAGGGACGGAGAATGAGAAATGATTTGCATTCATCTTAAGATCCACCGGAGCTGCCGTCAGAGCCCTGGCACCCAGAGAGCGCGTTTGGTGCGGGTCTCGCAATCGGCACGCGTGAGAGCTGAGACGCACGCACCAAACACGCTCTCTGCACGCGCTAACAAAGCATTTAAAGTCATAGTTAGTTGTTTAATGTGTGATGGACAGGACAAGCCTCGACTGGGCTCGTTTATTTAAAAACGGCTGTAAGCTGTGATAAAACTTCCCGGTGTAGTGAAGGCATTTTTGATTTTGTCGCTCTCATGTCCAGAATGCGGTTGTGACTTCAGCTGTTCATTCATATACAGATATGTATTCAAGCAGATGTTTTAATCTGCTGAATAAATCAAACCTTTTCAAGTCTCTCATCTGTAAGCAACTGCTGTCAGTCCCAAACAATGACTATGAAAGCAGCCATAATTTCTATTGATTGTATCACTGCCCTGTAAATATTTTTCTTTCTTTTTAGTTTTTATTAATTATTTATTGTTATTAATTTTCTCTTATTTTATTGTTATTCTTTTTCTCTCTTATTTTTATGTATTATTATTTTCCCTTTCTATAATTTTCTATTTATTGTTATTCTTTTTCTCTCTATTTTATTGTTATTATATTTTCTTTTTTAATTTATTGTTATTCTTTTTCTCTCTTATTTTCATTTATTTTTATTATTTTTCTCTCTTTTCTTGTTTTACTTATTGTTATTTTATTTTATATTAATTATGTATTGTTATTTATTTTTCTCTCTTCTTGTTATCTTTATTTATTGTTATTTTCCTTTCTTTCTTGTTATTTTATTTTTTTGTAAAGTATTAATTATGAGAAAAGGTTTGAATAAAATAAAAGATTAATAGCAGAATTTACTGTTATTATTTATTAATAGTTCAACTAAAGAATTAATCAACTGATGAGAAAATAACAAATAGATTAATTGAAAAAAATCGTAATCAATCTAATAAAAAAAGATAGATGATCAGTTGACTAATAAAAAAAGATAAAAATGACAAAAAATCATTATTAGCTGCAGCCCTAGTTCCCTTTATTATTTTGAGCAGTCTATTTACAGGCACAAATACATATGTCAACATGAACAACATGCTTCTGAACACTAAATATTTTCATATTTCCAATCTCTCCCATTCATTTTCAATGAACGGTCATTTTTGACCACTAAAGCTAAGATTAATAAGGCCTACAATCAGTCAGTATCAACATTAAATACAAAACTGGTCCAAATTGAAAGAAAACTAGTTGACAAATATTGAATCCCATTTTGGTCATAATATAGCACAACATCAGATCTATAAGCAATTTTTTGTAGGCCGGTCATTTTTGACCGGTAACACCACTAGTGTTCTTTTGTGCAATTTTTTTTTTCAAGATATAAGCATTTCAAAACTAATTTCGTGGTTAAACAGAACATGCTAGTATGAAAAACTATGCACTTTTTTTCATATTGACAAAATTATCCACAAATAATGCTTTTTTTCCACTCAAAAACTGAGGTACATGAACTTAGATTAATGAGGCCAACAAAAAATAAATTCCAAAAATAAACAAAATCAGTCCTAATTGAAAGAAAACAAGCTGACAAAAAGATTGATACCAATATTAGGTGATAATAGACCCTTTTTGTGCCGACGTTACGGTTACGTCACAGCGCTAGCTGGAGGCAGTCCATTCAAACCAGCACAGATTCGGCTATATAAAGAGCTTAAAATATGATATTGTTGTGATGTTGGGTGCCAGAATCAACGTAATACAGGCTCCAATTTGAAATACCTGCTGCCACTGCCTGACAAAAAAAAATGACGACAGCTGTGGTTAAACACGATAAAACGAGCAGACTGGACAGAAACTATCGTCAAAAATGCTTGTGTTTGCAGCGCACATTTCTTATCAGAAAAGGTTAAATAAAGTAATGTCTTTTGTTATGCTTTGTGTTACATGTTTAAAGATTTCTTATGCATCTCACAACTATGTTGTGTATGAAATAATGTCTGTGCATGTGTGTAAAACAACAAACTGATGATTTATATACTTAATCATCTGCAATATACATTGTTGTGATTGATAGTGGCTGGAATTTCTAAGAACTTGGTAAGAAGAAATAATCAAACACAGAAAGTTCAAAATTAGTTTCTGAAATTGTTATTTCTGGAAAATATTCACATCTTACTATAAATGTACTGTATGTAAAGTATTGTAAATGTACTGAAATGTCATCATAAACTTAACTTACTTCATTACATATATATATATTAGGGGTGTGCGATATTGAAAAAAAATATAATCATGATATTTTTGGGGATTTTTTCGATAACGATAATTAAACGATATTTTGCAGAGTGTGTTATTGTGGTGATATCTGACTACTGTGGACAGCTGCAGTTTCTGACATGAGCTCCGTTCACATCAGTGATAAAAGTAATATTTTCATTTAAGTTTAAATAGATTTTTAGCTTTTAATAAAGCACTTTTTTTTTCTAAAAGTCTACATCTTTTGAGTCAAATTTTTACATTTAATCAGTCAATTAAGATAATACACATTTAGGCTGTTACTAAACAAATGAAACAAGTATCATCAAAACGAATCTCTGCAGAAGTTGCATCTGAAGGTGTTTAGATGTATTTACACACAGTTTTATGCAGCTCAGAGGGACATGGAGTGCTTTAACCAGTTACAAATGCATCATTTGACGTTTTAAACATAAAACATTGAATACTGATATTTAAAATTATAAAAAAAATGAAAATAGACTTTAAATGTGAAATTAAACTGCCAGCAGGTGGCAATACGTCACTGTTAACAAGTGAGTCATTGCGACTGAACCGAATAATTTAAACGGTTCATTGATTCATTCAGGAACGAATCACTGTCATGTTGCTCAGAGACGCAAAACAGTGCTGTATTAATTTTTGTCGGTGAAATGCAGCAAAAACAGGCAATATGGTGTCTAAAATGTAAGTCTCTTGATATTAGCTTATTGAACTGTTGTATAAAATCAATATCACATTTGTAATCGTGCTTATTTTAAGAAAAAACTGCACTGTGATGTGAATCATATGAAACGTAAATATATACATTTTCTGCCCCATATCTTGAATTTTGCGATCACTCTTAATGCATTTTAATCGACTGAACCATGCAGTGAAAGAACACGCTCTAAATGCGCATGTGCACTGTTTAACCCCTTCATCACCACGCAGGCTAATGTATGCGTGCACTCCGTAACGTAGCTGTTTGGTTTTGCAAAATACTCGATATTGTCAAATTGCACATTGTTAAAACAACAATTACGATATTATCGCAGATGATATATGTCGCACACCCCTAATATATATACACACACACACATACATACTAGTGCTGTCAATCGGTTAAAAAAGTAATTCATTTTAATTAATTTCTTTCTGAAATTAGTCACGATTAATACCACCTAAGATTAAAAATACTTTTATATTGCAATAATTTCACACTCAATCTTCAAATTAATGTACAAACAATTTTTTTATATTTGTTTAATCGTATATTTTTATGACTGAAGGCCAGTATCACCAATACCAAGCGATACTGATTTTCCTATAAAAAAAATTCCCCAAATATTTGACCATTTATTATAGCCATTAAACATTACATTATAATTAAGAGCTATTCATTTTAACATTTATTAAACTTTAAAAAATAACTTCTAATTTAAGTTAACTTAAAACAATCTTCACATAAATCCATTATAATAAACGTAATATTTAGCTAGGCTACCTGTGCCCCTCAGCAGAAATATACAGATAGTTATCTAAAGTTATCAAACACTACATTCTAAACTAAATAAAGATAAATACTTACAGCTATATAAAAGTTATTGATTTCCTCTTTCTTTTATTCTTGATGAACAGACATCATTGCAGCTGGTTATTAGGTTGTTTTTGGCTGCTATTTCTTTAAGAGATGTCGCTGCTGAACGTGATGCGGATCTGACACGCATTATGTTTTCTCTCAAATCTATCTTTTCTGACCCATTTCAGACTCTACTTATGAGCTGACTTATTGAATCACATGTGTTAGATGAGAGAGACAGTGCTGGGCTGCTCCAGGACAGGTTTTGAAAACCATTTCAGAGACATGTTCTTAATAGGGTTGTTCCAATTCCGATACTAGTATTGGAAATTCCTCCGATACCACAACAAATTCTGGCATCAGTATCGGCGAGTACTTGAACCCATGTTCCATGTTCTTACACGAGACCTATAGTTATGCCCACTAGTTTGCTTAACACTGCAAATCGGAAATCAACTCTTATTTGCTGCTCAGAATGCAAACACAGGAAGTTGTACATACGTTTTTCTTTAGTATTAATTTGCCTATCGATCTGACCCTGTAGATGCCATAATCCCCTCCCCCCTTCTCTCTCTCTCCCCTGCTTACTGTTTGATTTTTTTAATGGTGGGCATGTATGCAGTTTGCTAGAGCAGTGCTGATTGGGGAGAACGGAGGTGCGCTCACTTAATTGGTTAGTAAGACTGCCACTCAAGGCTGGCAGTCATGCATTTGCTCAGGAACAGAGTCTTATCGCATCGTCTCAAATCACGATTGATTTTGATTAATCGCTCAGCCCAATTTTAAAGCATGCAGTTCTACTGTAAAAAAAACTAAGCTCAGAATTTTTACTCCTTTCAAAACTAAACAATGGTTTATTTTCCATTGTAGCCTACTTTTTTACTTTTTGCATATTGAAACTGCATGTTTTAGTGTATGCAAATGATCAGTGTAAACGTGAAGCTAAGTTATTGATTACAGAATACAAATTTTTGGGTAACATATGATTTTAATGTTATAAAATTAACTCTACTTACGTGCTTGGCTCTCTGCACTTCCACTTGTTATCACGATGATCATAGATGAAGAGAACAGGCACAAAACACTCCATTGTGAATCTGCTGTTGTCCAACTAATGGTGACAAACAATGTAGTTTTACTGTGTGGCTATATGACATGGTTGTGATAGGACTGTAATATTTCTAATTTAAAATACCAATGTAATATGTAAATTACCATGATCATTGCAGCCTCACTGAAGTTTTCTGAGATTCTGGCAGCAACCTTCTCAGCTACCTGGTTTGGTCTGAAAAGATCACAACATTCCATTATACTCCACATACATACCACGCAAAGCACATGAAGAAGCCCAAATTTTACCTGGCTTCCTTTATACGCTCATTTGCTTGATAATAGCCAGCAATGACATACTTGTTCGCTTTGCACCATGTATCAATCTGAGGAAAGACAGACATTAGATCTATAAGTGCAACAAAATATTAGGTTCATCTGACTTACAGTATACTGATTATAGGGATAGTCATCTAGCCCTGCTAGAAAGTGCAGTGGTTTATGCTGAACTAGCTGATGGACTGACATGACTATGCTATGTCTCAGTAAAACTTCAAGGTAGGATCATGATAGTTTTGCCAGTTAAGATGGTGGGGCCTCAGTTCCCCAACACAGCATTTGCTTGTGACAAGCTATTTTGTCCAAAGTAGTGATCTGAAAGTTGCAGGCTAAAATCCCTCAAACAGTGAACCATAATAAATCACCAACCATTATGGCCTTGGTCAAGACACTGGAATAATGGAACAAATCTGACCCCGAACAGACTCAATTTAATAAACTGTAAACACATCCATTATTCTCCATCATCCACACTGCTGCTATGTGTACATACCCGTACAACCTACTTGCACATTCTCTGCACATCGTGTTTTTTATTAATATTATTAATCCACAGTATACTGTATTGCACACTTTATCTCATTGCACATCTTACTCATTTTATTATTATTTGTTCCCTTTTTCATTCTCACCTATATTATAATATAATTCTCTTGTGTTAGTTTCATTGTTTAAATTGCTTATGTTAATTTTTATTTTTTGTTATTATTATTTTTTTTTGCATTTCCATTGAGCTGCCCTGTTCTGACCACATTTCACTACTCATTATACCCCGTATGATTGTGTTGACAAATAATAAAGACCTTGAATCAAAGTGAACGAGAAAAACAGTAACTTTACCAGTCACCCTTAGAATTATTTATTTTTCAAATCTCTCCTTTATAATAAATAACAAAACTGTGGTCAATCTAACAAGCATGTACATTGAGATTGACATACGTTTGGAAATTGACATATATAAAAGTACCTTTGTTTTTAATTTATTCCTGCAAAATGTGCTTGCATGTGTAAACTTGTGTTGAAAATGATGGAACATATGAAGAGTTTATTTGCACAAAAAGATTACTCCTTTTATTTTTCAAAAATCATGTTTTTTTATTATGTTATCATTGTGTTTCATTTTGTTAGTTAGCTTGTTATTTATTTATTGTGTAAGTTTATTGTGCTAGTTAATTTTTGTAAACCATGGTTCGCACCGAAAAACCACGGTTACTACATTTACGGTTAACTACAATTTTACTGTAGTAAAACCATGGTTAATTTTCGTAAGGGTACAGCAAATCTCAACTGCGTGTTTTTTATACCGTCGTTAACGTTAAATGCCAACAATATTGTCGACCAACTCTAAACTGCTAACGTTAAATGCGACTAATGTATAATGCACAACTAATATATTGTAGGGCAGGCTAAACATTAACATGATTTTCATAAAGCTGCTTTGAAACTATGGGTAGATTATTGTATAATCTTAATAAAACTGACTTGATTTCAAGCTAATGTTTTATTAATGAATTATTCAGACCGATTGGTGATCCCGTTTAACCCATTCACTGAAAAGATACGACAACAAATTATTGTCGTATCTACATCAGTCACTTTTCCAGCCCGGGAAAACTCAATGTTAAATCTCCCCGTTAGTTAATATTTTGCGAACATGCTAACCCTAAAAGGTACATATACAACTAAACTTTATTAAAGAATCGTCTTACCAACGTGAGTGCCACCTCCAGCATGGGGGCCAACGCCAGAGCACCATGGAACAGAGGTACACAATCCACGCACAAGACTGAGTTTCTTGGGCTGTCCTTCTTTTTGTGTTTTTCAGCCACCAGCAGCCCGTTAACGGCGCGATGGGGGTATTTAGCAGCGTGCAGCAGCATCTTACAGTACGCTTGAGTGGTCAGTTTTAAGGACATGTTTTCAGATCTTGCTGTGATTAAATAATAATAAAAATATATATAACTTGTATAAATATTCCTCAACAGTCTCTTGATGTCGTGATACTTAGGAATCAATCAAGTGTTCAAAAATGTACATATACTGTCTCTAAACTAGTCCCTCGAACACGTTTTTCGTTCATTTTCTAGACGTCAACCATCACCTCGATTCTGGATCTGGCACAACTGACCCTGAACCGGTGTCGTGAGAAATCGAGTCCGCCCTCGAAATCGGGTCCGCTGAGGACCCCAAGCGACCCGGCTCAAATTACTTTGAATAGGTACTCTCTTTAGTGCCTGAATATAATTCCTACAAATCATGTAATGATAATAAATGCTGTTTAAACTACGTTATACTGATAATGTCTGTATTTGATAGCTTATGTACTAGCATAGCGATACATGATTAGCTGCATAGCTTATTTTATACAGGTATTTGCACTTATCCTACGTGTTCACAATTATTATGTTATAAATTTCAAATGTTTTATATATAAAACCTTATGATTTTCATTTTTTCACTTAATAGGACATTACGTTTTTTATTAATTAGCTGTTAAACACTGTTTTGTTCTATTATACACTATATAGTAAGCAATACGTTTTAACAATAATGTATTTATTTAGGCAATGGGATCACTTGGGGTCCTACGCGTACCCGATTTCGAGGGGGACACTCATGACACCGGTTTCGAAGGCGGGTCAAGATGGCGCCGCATTAACCAACTTCGTCACGCTCTTAATTTCTTTTTTATTAATTTTCTTTACACAATAGCATAAGGTAAACATAGGGCAATGTTGTACATCTCAAAAGCATTCAAAACAAAATGAATACAAACATAAATTAAACAATGAAAAAAAGGATAAAATAAATTATAAAAAAATGTTTTACATACATTAGGGCAGTTACATAAATTTGAAAAGCTTTAGAATTTGTATTGTTTTTATAAGCTTCGTATTTGGTGATCTCATATTAGAAAGGGTTTCAACTTATTTTAAGATCAGTGTTACAAAATGTAATATATGATGGTTTCTTTTGAATTAATTTTGACTTATGAATATAAAACTTTGCTAAGATAACAGGTTGATCATGTACATTTGTTTATCAGAAAAAGATGGGTTTTGAAAACAAAGTAAAATATCATGAGGTTTTAAATTAAGGGCTTTATTTACTTTTTTGTTATGTCTACTTTAAAGTCAACCCAAAATTAAATAGAAAAAGGGCAAAATAAAATGTTAAATATCTTCAACATATATTTTACAAAAGGTACATTTATCACAAACACTATGAATATATCTGCTAACAGTTGCATTTACAGGATAACATCTGTGAAAATTTTTGTAAAGTACTTATCCTTTATTAGAAATTACATATTTATAAGGTAACATCCAAATGCTATGCCAAGACATACAATGAGGTTTAAGCCATATTGATTTACATGGAGGATTGGATCCAACGGTTATTAAAACGTTGATCAAAAAAGGAAATACTATTTACAAAAAGTTGGGGATTTTGTAGGTTTACATCATATTTTAATTACTTTGTTAAATTATTTTTAGTTTACAAAAAAGCCATATTGTGTAATAAAATTTGGGTAAGTGTATAATTGTCATTCTTGTCAATAAGCTGGTTTACCATTAATAGTGACAACTGACCAGGTAAACTTTTTCCAATATACTTACTGTCGCAGTGCGGGCGAGGGGCTCCGAGGAAAAACCGAGGTCTGGGTCCAAATGCAGGTAAGCACACTATTTAATAAACAAAAAGACCAAGGCTTTGTAGTGGAAGAGGGCCTGGAGACAGAGGCAGCCACGGGTGCCAGGGTGGGGCAAGCAGAGCAGGAGGCAAGGACGGGGCCGGCAGGGCAGGAGCAGACTCTGGGGGATCCCCGGAACGGAGCAGGCTTTGTGGGCTCCCCGGAACGGAGCTGGCTCTGGAGCTAACTCCACCCTGAAGGCCACGATGCAGAGCCAGGTTGAGATAGTCCTCCAGCGACTCCTCGGGGTTCCAGTATGGCATCCTGGATTTGAAGGGCTTGGCCAGGCCTCCCCAGAAGAAGAACAGGAGGCAGATCTTCTCTGTCGCCGACCGACGAGCAACTTCCCAGAAGTGCACGGCATAAAGGACTCCAAGAGATTCAATCCAGGACGGCTCCCATAAGCTCCCCTGACGGATGTTAAAGAGATTCCCCGCTGGACCCATGTCTGCTGGCTAAATTCTGTCACGGTGCGGGCGAGGGGCACAGAGGAAAAAGCAGAGGTCTGGGTCCATATGCAGGAAAGCACACTATTTAATAAACAAAAAGGCCAACAAGGCAAAAAACAAAAGATACAAATCAGGACACCACAGACGGCAACACAGTGCTGGTGTTCTAGAAAGCATAGAACAGCATGTACTCTAAATACACATAACACAATAATACATATAATTTAGCCTGGCAGAGTGGTGAGTGAAAAGGGAATATAAAGACAGTGATAATGGGGAACAGCTGAGGGTGTAATGAGTGACAGGTAGGGAAATGAGTCCAGGAGGAAGGGAGATGGTGACCTCTAGTGGTGAGAGGGAGGAACACCGGGCCTGGACTCATGATACTTACATCCAATGTTAATTGCTATGCCTACTCTATCTTCTTCATCTTTGGACCCATCTGTATAAATATCTAAATAATTATAATAATACATTTTTATGTACTGATATTTAAGTCTACTTTACTTTAAGTCTACTGGAAATATCCATATATGGATATTACTAATAGGAGAAGGGGAATTAAACCAGATTTTGTCTAGTCTATATTCATCTGATTTAGCTTTTATTACCCATCCAAAACTACTACCTTGGAATTAATTATATTCCCAACATTCTTGAATTACACAGGATTTTCATGACTACATCCACGTAATCGACCCCAATAAGTAAGCATGAGTTTATTGCCTTGTCCAAATACCCACACTTGCGGTCTTTGCACTTGACCACTTATATTACGTATTTCCTGTATTTGGCCCAAGTGTTCATGTGAGGATGTCGGCCCTGTCCCAAATGGCACCCTAAACCCTCGCGGTCTTCCTCTGAGTCCGCACTTTCGTGACGTAATGCCGCTCTGACTGTCGGGTAGAAGTCTGCTGCGAACTTGCACCAGTGCGGGCTCGGCAGAAGTGCGGATCGAGGGCGCATGATGGCCGCAAAGGACGCTAAAATGAGGAATGGGACACCTTACTTAACGGACACGCGCACGCGGCGGCCATTGTAAGTCCGTAAGACCGCAAGTGCACATGAAGTGTTCCATTTAGGTCAGGGCCATCCCATGCTGCCTTCAAAAATCGATCAGATGAAGGTATCTCATGAGACAGGAAGTGAAGCTAACTTTGGCTTCGGACGTGCCTTGATGACTTCCTTCTTTGTAATGTGTTCTCCCAAGGCAGCATTTTTCAGTTTTCGGATGCAGCCCACAAGTGTGTGTGATTACCTGATGAGACACACTTATAGTGTTGTAAAAATGCAAGTCCAAAGCATTATTTTTATTTTAAATACTTTGCATTTTAAAACAAACTTCTAAATGTCTGTTCAGTAGTCCCTATAACATGACCATTTGATGTGTGGTGCTTCTAAGTGATAAAAAGTTGGTAGGGAGATAGGTTTTTTATTTTTTACAAAGAAGTGGGAACAACAAATATTATAAATGGGGTTTTCAGTAAAATGCTGTTGAGGGTGCATATAATAAAGAAATATTGACAAGTATATTTTGAGTTTAAATTCTTCATAACATATAGATCCTAACGGAAACTGTCATGGATTGTATTCGAGATTATTCAGAGACTGGTGACATACAATATTCGCTTCACTCGTGTTCTTTCATTCATTCGTTCAATCTAAATTTAAAGTACGTTCACGTGACCATTATTAGTATTATATTGCCGTGTAAACTTGAAAAATGTCGCCGAGGTATTGTTTAATACAGCTGTTTAGGGGGCGAACGTTTGATCGATATGTTTTCTTTGGAGTACTTGTACTGAACCACTCTGTACTTCCGCGTTCCAATTCTGCCCATAGCGTCATACATCTCTACACCAATAAGCTGTAAATGCGTCAAACTGTTTTACACCAATGAGCTCTGCTTTAGCATAAACCAATTACAGTTAAGCGAGGCGACATATAACGTGTCACCCCGCCAATTACAGTTAAGTGAGGCGGAGCGACACGTGTCGCCCCGCCCCAAAGTGTCACCCCACCCCATCGTCCAGACTTTTTTTTTTATGTCATGCAAACCTTTTTGTTTTTTATTGAACAATATCAATTTACAAACTCAAATAGGGAACAATAAAATGCCTATTACAAAGTATACACTTTTCCAATCACATCTCCATCATACATAAATGTCCATGTGTGTATATATATATATATATATATATATATATCTTACATACAATAACAACAAACAAAACTAACATTCTTTAAACATTTTAGAGGGTTGCAAGGAGAGAAAAATAAATAAATAAATACAGGTACAACATCTTACCCAACTTAGAAGGAAAGAGACTCATACATGGATTTATACAATTCCCCAAGGGATTGTTATCTTTGGATAAGTGTTTTAAAGATTCTAAGTATTTTTTACATTCATTTTTAAAGTAATTTAAAGAGGGTTTACTGTTATTCCACTTACTTTTGTGTACATGATATTTACCCATTGTAATAATAATGTTTAACATGTATGACATCTTTTTCGAAAGACCATCTGCATAAACCAAAACCTGAAACATATTTAGTGATGGAATATCAGTGTTGATATCAATATTTAACCAACTGAAAAGATCCTGCCAAAATTTCAATGTTACTGGACAAGAAAAAAATAAATGTTCAATGGTTTCAGGCTCTTCTAAACAAAAAACACAAGGATCTACCTCAAAACAGAATCTTTTGCGTAAAACTTCAGCAGCGGGATACACATTATTAATAATCCTAAACTGAATATCCTTCATTTTAGGTAGAATTGGCCATTTAAGATAATTACAGAATTTGTTTTTAAATATTTCATTTTCAAATTGTTTTAATTTTGAAGGTGTATTGAAATCTGAAAATAACATATTTTAATACATTCCCTATTACTTTGTTATTACATTTTTTGTCTCCAATATATACATCCCCAATCTTTAACTCGGGCAGTTTAACAGATACCTTTGAATATGTAAGAGTGTTTTGTATTAGTTGTTTTAAAGCAAAAGGGATGGCTTTGCACAATGTATTAAAATCTCTTAATGAACATTTTATCTCAAATTTCTCCATGAATGCATTATGCTGAATAATTTGACCTGTTTCATCTAAAAGATCAACAACATGTAAAAAAAATTTCCATACCACTCTTTTTTGAATACTGTCTTTCTGTTTATTGTAATGGTTCTGTTATTCCACAATGTAGAACAATGCGGTGAAACATTTTGGGCGAATATCATTTTCCAATAATACAAAATCTGTTTGTGGAATTTTGAAAGCTTAATTGGCAATTTGGAAACCTCAAAATCACATTTCAGCAAAAAATCTAATCCTCCAACTTTCTTGAATACAGACTTTGGTATATGAAACCACATTGAGTTAGGCTGTGCTAAATACATTTTAATCCAATTCAGTTTAAGTACTCCAACCATTGATTCAAATTCAGAGGCTTTCAGACCTCCATTATTATATTCTTTAATCATCTGAGATTTTTTAATATAATGAGTTTTGTTTTTCCATATAAAATTAAACAAAATAGAGTTTACCTTTTTTATCAGTTGAGGAGAAACATAAAGGGAGCAACATGGGTAAATAAGTTTAGATATGCCTTCTGCTTTTGTCAAGAGTATTCTGCCCATAATAGACAGATCTCTCATAAGCCAATGATTTAGGGATTTTTTCATACTATCAATTCTCTCTTCTATATTTATTTATTCTCTCGTATGTGCATTTCTTTAAACATTTTTAAACCTAAGTATTTCACTTCAAATTTAACAGGAATGGATTCTATATTTTCTTCATTACATGAAAACAGAGGAAAAAGTTCAATTTTTTTTAATTTAGGCATAAGCCTGATGCTCCAGAAAAAAATGAAATAATTTTCAGAGCTTTTTTAACTATAGATCTGTATATTAAAAATATTACTGTATCATCAGAAAATTGACTAATTCGATATTCATATTCAGAAATGGTTATTCCTTTTAATTGAGGATGGTTGACAACTAAATAAGCTAACATTTGAGTGCATAGTATAAACAGTTTTGGAGAGATTGGACAACCTTGTCTAATTCCACGCAAAATTTCAATTCTAGAAGTCATGCCTGGATTAAGGGATATATAACTATAAATGTTGTTATAGAACATTTTAATAACCTTGCAAAACCCTTCCCCAAAACCAAACATTCTAAGCGTCGTAAATATAAATTCATGCTCCACAGTATCGAATGCTTTAAAAAAATCTATAAACAAAATTAGGCTTTCTGATTGTATCAGTGATTGATAGTCGATCATATCCAGGATTAGTCTAATATGGTTTTGAATATATCTTCCCTTGATGAATGCTGATTGATATTCCTCTACAAGTTTCCCAAGTACCAATTTAAGACGATTAGCATACACCAGGGCAAGTAATTTATAATCTGTACATAACAGAGTTATTGGTCTCCAATTATCTAATAATAACAATTGTTTTTTAGGTTTAGGTAGCAATGTTATTAAACCTGTTTTCATAGTAGGTGATAACTTCCTTCCTGAATGCATTCTAAAAATGCATTATATAATAATTTCCGAATATCTTTCCAAAAATGTTTTAAAAATTCAGTAGATAAACCATCAATACCTGGTGATTTACAATTACTCATTTGTTTTAAAGCTATATCCATTTCCTCTAAGGTCAACTCATCATCAATTAAAATGTTGTCTTCCTCATTCAGTTTATGTATTTTATCTCTTATAATCCCAAATAAAGAATCACAATCAGCTTTATTATAATTGGATTTATAAAGGTTAGAATAGAAGAGCAAAATTTCATTTTGAATCACTTTTTGATCATCTGTTATAATTTCATTAATCCTAAGCTTGCTAATCTTTTTCTTTGTTTGCCTTTGTTTTTCAAGGCCAAAAAAATATGATGAACTTTTTTCTCCCTTTTCAATCCATCGCGCTCTCGATCGAATATAAGCTCCATTTTCTTTTTCTGAATACAACTCATCTAGTTGAGATTGCAATGACTGTAATTTTGCTGAATTTTCTGGCGATTCTTGTGTATTAACTACCAACGAGTTTATTTCTCCAATCAGTTCCCTTTGTTTCTGTTTTCTCCTTACTGACAAAAATGTACCTGTATCAATTGCTATTTGTTTAACCTTAAATTTAAACCATTCCCATTTATTTAAGTTAGACATATCTAACTTATCAATCTCTTCAATGAGAGCCAAAACTTGTTGGTAAAATCTATAATTTTTTAACAAGTCATTATTAAACTTCCAAATATTAGGAGAAATTTGAGGTTTCTTAAGGACTGATAAAGACAGAGTAAACTATACAGTGATCTGTAAGTGGGGCTGCTGTAATTTTACATTCAGAGACAATTTTACATAGTTCACAAGAAATAAGCCAATAATCTAATCTTGAACATTGTCCATTTCTGAGGGGTTAAACCATGTATACTGAATGCTGTTTGGGTTGGACACCTCCAGCAATCAACCACATTTACAGTTTTACAGAAATTCAATATAGTATCATTATACACAGAATGTGAAGCTCTCTGAGGTCTCATGTCTAGCCATGGATCAGGGACAATATTAAAGTCACCACCCATTATCACATTTTCTGCATTATACTTTTTTTCCATTCATTTACTAATTTTCCAAGTTTCTCAAACAATTCTCTATTAGCCACTTTGTTGTTATAACCATAAATACAGAGTAATATGTAACATTTATCATGTATTTCTACTGCTATCATTAGCCAATGGCCTTCTGTATCCCCTTCATGAAAAATCACAGAGCCTTCAAATCTGTTAAATAATACCATCACTCCAGCTGAATGCGAAGATCCATGTGCAAACAAGGCTAAATCACCCCACTGAACTTTCCAAAATCTTTCATCATTTAAAACAGAATGAGTCTCTTGTAAGAAAACACAGCTCGCTTTTTGTTCCTTGCAAAATAAAAAAATTGCTTTCCGCTTAACACTGTTTTTTAACCCCCTAGCATTCAAAGATAGAAAAGAAATGGACATAAATTAAATTGACGTATAACTGTCTCAACTCTCAGCACACACTCAACTTTAAATGCAGGAGTGAACATGTTGTCCTTAATTACTCTACAAAACCATAACAACTAGAACAGTTCTACCCTTAGGTAAACCTCTTTTCTTAAACAGTTTTTTTTTGATTATTTCCATCTGATCTGATTGCGGCAGCCTTGAATACTTTAACGTGAGACTACGTTTTACCTTGTGATCAGTTACGGGCAGTGTTGTCATTAACGCATTACATAGTTGTCTTTAGGTAGTATATTTCTTTTTCTGCTTCTTGCACTTATTGGCCACAACTTAGCACTTTTCGTGATCTTCCTTTGAACAATCTTCTTTAATGATTATTCATCTTTTACCAAATTCTTGGGTCTCTGATTTTTTCACACTTCATCACGCACAGTTCACATCGCAAATGAATGATCACTGGCAAGGGCGGAGGACAAAATTTAGGCCGGGAAATCTACACCCACAACAGAAACTGAACATGGCTACCCTATTAGCCTATTTTTATGACCATCACTAAAAGGTCTAAGTCTTTAGTCAGCTGTAGCAAAAAAATTCAAGAGTTCCTTTTCACTGCAACTTCCTTTCCCCAATATTTTGCTACTCCTTTTTTTGTCCTGTCACTTCTATACCAGCAGCTCTATGTTATTAAAAGAAACTGTGTTACCATGTTGCAAAACAACCACCTCATTGCATTAGTTTATATAATGTTGTTGTTTCTCTAATGCCTAAATACCAAGCTTTACAAACCTTTAATTCATTCAAATTGTAAAAAAAAAAATCTAAATGCCTTAATTAGTACATTGAAAAACCTAATCGAAACACATATTTTTAATTTTGGGTACATATTTTTGTTTGCCATTTGTTTATCTCCCTCCCTTTCTTGTACATAAATCCATTGTGAATATTCCGATACATTGTTAATGTAATTTCAATCGATATGATGTCCTTTAGCACAGTATTTTGACTGATGATAATAATTTTTGCTACTGACAGCCTAACAGGTGCTAGCTGTTTAATACTAAATAGATTATAAAGATAAAAACTAAGCATAATACAGATGAAATGACCTGCACTTGAAAGCCCTGAAACAGGTTATTATTTCGCTAATTTAAGTTTCTTCTGGCCGTTTCCTCTCCTTCTGAGTGAGTGAGCGCATCGACTCTTTCAAATGTTTAGGAGGCAAGGAACATACTGAAGCGCTGTGCTTTCCAGTCAAGACTAAAAGATACATGATTTATTATCATTTAGTAGGGAATGCCACAGTCAGAAATTATAAATTTGGCACATTAAGGCAAAAAAAAAAATAATGATAATAAAAAAGGCAGCACGGGCCAAATACACCATTACACCGGGAAAGTACTTGCCCAATGGCCGTCGCACCTGTTCACTGGCCTGGCATAACTTCTTTTAGCAGCGTTTTTCTTCTTCCTAAACCGATGCACTGTTCCACTTTTGCCGGAGCTTCTCCACCGACCTTGAATCACCCGGGTAAGAGTTCGTTGACCGTTTCTCTTGTGTCTTTTTTTCCTTCTCTTGACCGAACAGACTGAATCCCATCTTCTCTTGTATCTGGCATGCTCAAACCTTGCTGCTCAGTGAATGTTCTCTTTCCTCAATTCTGCTACTTTCCTTTTTTTTTTACAATTTTCACACCGCCGAAGATCTTCTTTATTTTCTTAAAACTTATTTGATATTATATATGTTTGTTTAAATTTTTATTAAGCCTTTGTTCTTATTTTCTTTGGATTCGCGCTGGGAAAAATGTATGGTCACATAAAGTTTTCTTTTCACCCTCATCTCTACAATTTCTTTTCCCACATGCCACTACTAGCGCATTCAAGTTTTAAGTCTGTCATTCAAACCAGCTTAAATTTCTTTAAGTTTAAAATCACTATACAAACAACTGTTTCAACCTTTGCAAAGACCCACCATAATCACATTCACATAATGTTGTTGTTTAATAAACTTTAAATCAAATATTTAATACCAACAAAAAACCTTAATTCATACAAATATCTTAAAAAAAAATTCCAATGCCAAAATTCCTCATCAAAACATAGGGACATACATGCTCTGGAGTACTTGTCTACTTCCCGTTAATGCTTCACACTCCAGTCCACTTGGTGGCGGTAATACATCAGAAGTTGGCTTGTCAACCGCCATTAAATCTTACAAGAAGAAGAAGAAGATGCACTGCACACCTATTTCCTGTTTGCGTCACTGACTGCCTTTATCTTTCCTTAAGCTAGCGACAGACGGAGGCGCGAGGTACGTGTGAGGAAATTCTTTTTTTGTCGATTTATTTTTATATCTATAGGCTCTATACCTTCTGATTTAATAAAGTTTTGTTTGTATTATTTTATGTGTCGAGCGAGCGCCTGAGTGTGTTTGAAATTGTGTTCGTGACATTGAGACTCCCGTGGTCGATGGTACTATTTGAGAGTATGGTTTTAGCTTTCGCATTAGCATTACACCGGTAACTTGCATGTGTTCTAATCTACCCAGCACGGTGCAAAAGTGTAAAACAGACTTTAGGATACGCAGTCACATTGTTTATTAATGTATTAAGTGCATTCTAGAGGTAAATGCCATATTTTTGTTGTTTAACAAATCCAGCGACGATATGACCTTGCGATGTTCGTTAACGACTCATGCCAAAGATTGTGTTGCGTTACATTTGCATTTAGCAGACGCTTTTATCCAAAGCGACTTACAGTGCATTCAGGTTATACTTTTTTTGTCAGTATGTGTGTTCCCTGGGAATCGAACCACAACCTTTGCGCTGCTAACGCAATGGTCTAACACTGAGCCACAGGAACATATGCTCAGTGGATTTTAAGTTATTTAAAATAAATATTATGACGATACCATACGATTGTAACTACCTGTCGTGCATTTGTTTCGTTTTCTTTTTCTTTTAACGAGTGATACTTAATTTATTACATTGTAAATTAATGTTCTCTGCTTAATTACTCATAATGATAGCAATAAGAAGACAGCGGCACATACACTAAAAAATATATAATAAATGTATAAGGTAAGTGGTTGCAAACACATCATTTTAGCTACATTTATAGCCTAAATAAATCTAGTTGAAAGTAAACTTGTGAAAATGTGTAAATGTGAAAGTTATAACAAATAAAAATATTATTTTTATTATATATATATATAAAAAAAAATTAACACGAAAATCAGCAATAATATGTAGGCGTATAGACATTTTTTTTAAACTCAAATTGATCGTTTTTAGTGAGACACTCGTTTGTATAAGTTGTTCAGATTTTTATATATATATATGCATTTAAATATTTATTTTTGTTTATTTCATGATGCAAATATTAAAGAGGGAAATACTATTGATTCCAATGCTGCTTGAACTGAGGAGAATGTAGTTACTTCAATACAAATTAAAACACGCAAAACACATTTATTGTTTGTATTCGAGCTCAATTTACAGAAAGATGAGAAAAAAATACACAAAGCTTATTGCGATTATTGGGTGGCTTGCATGCAATGAATGGACTTGAGAAAGTTAAATATAATTTCCAAGCACTTACACACTTAATTAAAACAGCTTAGTCATGTAAAGGTATTTACTTAATAAAAATCAACAAGTTAAGCCTATAATTGTATAGCTGCGTATATTTTCAGATTTATGAATCTCTTCTGAATACCTTAAAATGTAAACGATTTGCTGCAACACAATTTAGTTTGAATTATTTAGCCTATTATATTTTTTTATACATGCAGCAAACGCTTTAAAAACAGCTTTACAAATTACTTTATTGCATTCCAGATGCTTTTAAAGAAATGTTCTTCAATTTTATGGGTAGCCTAGCTTGAATGTAAAACATTGTCGTGTATTCGTTGTAGGGCTGCAACTAACGATTATTTTGATAGTCGATTGATTATTCTTTCGATTAATCAGATTCAATAAAATTGTTTTATTTTATTGACAAAAAACACTATTCCACATTCTGCTCAATGTCCTTCAAACAAACCGAATGCTATGAAAACATACAGTGCTTAATTTATTAGACCACCTGTCATAAGGAGAAAACAAATATTTTAGGAATCTGTCAAAAATTGTTTAAATCTAAAAATGTTATTTGAAAAATAACCTCTGAATAGCTTTGAAAATGGCCTCATAATAGCTTGCATTCTTGCTTGCATTGTTTATGTACTTTTTGACTGTAATTGGGTATCTGAGAAAAACAAATACTATAAAGAGCTCTGCTTTCTTTCATAGATAACAGCAATAATCATATTATAGCATTAGAAATAGCCTACTACTGTCACTGAAGAGCTTACGCATTTTGGAGGACTAACCAATACAGAAAGCTAAAACATGACTTTGGGAATCACCAAATGCTGTTAGTTTAGAGCAGCAGTGGTACAAACCTTACATCATTTGTTAAAAACCTTACATAAATGTGTTTTAATAAATTTGTTAAGCATTGTATATGTGAATATAGTTTAAATTAGGACTGAACTAAAAAAGGATAAAATATGTCAAATAACTTGGATGCCCCAATATTAAATATGTTAAATAAATGAAATGGTCACCAAACAGAATAAATTATTATAAAACGTTACACTAATATACACTATTTTAATGTTTCTGTGAGACAATGTGAGAGACACCTATCAAATTCAATTGATTATTTCAGTCAAACATTATATTATGATAATTTAGCATTATATGATGATAGAACTTTAGAATAACCATGTATGAATGCATATTTGTCATGTTGTCTGAACTTAGGACAGGTGGTGGTGCTAAAGATATTGTTTGTCATTTAGTGTTTCTATAAAAAAGGGGGAAAAAAACCCTACAAATAATACTGATAAGATGACAAAACTACCACGAGTTCTACTATTAATAACCATATAAAACGCACTAAGGATTATTGAGCTCCTGGGTTCATGAATATTAATCAGGTCGTCTGCATTCGCTTGAATTGATTAGCTGAAATCAAAACAGGGACGATGATAGGTGATCACTGGCCAATGAGATTGCAGTTTGCGCATTAGCTCCGCCCACTACAGGAGAACCCGGCAGTTCTTAAAAGCTGAAGACTTCCAAACAAACTCCTTTATTTTGACAGGATAGTACATATGATATCGTTTACATGTAGCGCATCAATTCTGCATGTTATGAAAGACCCGCGTACACGAAAACAACCCGCGGCAAACTGCGGACTTGGCAACATAGCAGCGTGCCAACATGATGCTTCCTCTGAAGACTGCTTATATGTGTTTGACTTGAAGCAGCGCTGCTGGACCGATCGGTGTGTGTCAAAGTACCGCGAGAGCTATAAGAGAGCGGACATATCCTTTAGGGATGTGTCACGATTTTCGAATATTCGATTAGTCAATTTAATTATAGAATATCAATTAGGTTATGCGATTATTTTCTAAAGGTGTACCCACACTGGGTGTTTTGAACCGTGCCCGAGCGCTTCTGAGCCCCAAAGCCCTGTTTGTTTGACTAATGTGATCGCTCATAGAGTGCGGTTCAGTTGGACTCAGGCACGGCACACATGTAGTGTGAGCGCTAACCGCGCCGGATCACGGAACTTCTGATACGTGCAGCCTGATTGCGTGAACAATAGACCTGTTAACAATATATTGTGAGAGGGCTGTTGTTACAGCGTCCCAAATAACTCAAAATAATAAACCACAAAGTTAACAAAACGATGCACTCCACTGCGCTGAGCGAAAACGCTTCTCTGCCATATTCACGTGCTATCAGAAACGTCCTGCAGGGGCGCCGCTACGGATTCTGGGCCCCCTGGACAGCATATTCACTCGGGCCCTCATGCCTTCCGGGGGGGGGGGGGGGGGAATCGCAATTGCGTTCCCAAGCCCTTTTTTTCCATTTTTCCCCCTTCTCCCAAGTCAGATTATACTGTTTCAGCTATTAAAATTGTTCAGTTTTGTATGTAATGGCAAAGTGATAATATTTCGTTTTGTTTTTTTATAAAGTTAATTTAGAAAAACGTTTTGGAGCATTTATTTTGTTAGTAAATAAGTAAGTTTTTCTTTCTTTAAGTAACGACCAAGCGGCCAGCGGCAGACAGGTCGCAAATGTTTTTATTTTATTTTTTATACAACATTTGATTAATCAATGCATGCTGATGAACTTTTATCATAGTTTATAGTTGTATGGTAACGAAAGTGTTCAACATTCAACCCGTTCTTTTTCATCAATATTAATTGTGATTTAAATTTTGTGACTTTTTTGCTTTCACTTTCACGATCTTGGTGTCACGCTTTACAAGACAATATAATTGTCTGTTTTGCTTATACCTATACACCTTTCACTTTTTAAGACTAAAACAAAAGTTGGATTCATCGATATTCTTAATTAAAAAGCACAACAACAATAAAACAGTACTTTACAATGACAAACTAGCATAACATTTATTAACAAAAACGAATAAGAGGAGGCATAGGACACATCACATGCTGTATTATACAGACTAATACATAACAGAATGTTTAGCAAACACTGAGGAATCAAATCATAATAAAAATAAGGAAAGCCTCCATACCATAAAGTGAGGTAAAGATAACAAGCTTTTCAAAACGAAAGTAAAACTAAACTGGCTGTCGCTGACAGAACTTGCATGTTTTCTCTACAAAAATACCAACATGTTCACCTTCTCTGGTTTAAGAAGCGGTCTTTTACTTTAGTTTGAAAACCAAATCCTCCGTTGCGCTCCGTCCGCTGCACGCACCTTCGCGCTCTGCATACTCGCCACTTCTGCGCTGCCTCTGCTCTCCTCTGCATGCGGAAGCGCTCGCACATGATCAGTTAAATATTTCTCCTGCTACAATGTGCTGCGGCTGGCAGCGCGCGCGCGCTTTGGAGCAGCGCAGACCATGCACTAGCACAAGTGCGACCACGTCAAATTTTTACTCGCACACTCTCAAAAAATGGTCGCATTTTTGTCGCAGACTAGAGCCCTGAATATATAAAATAATTTTATCAAATAAAGAAAACAATGATGAGCCGTCTGGTCTTGAACAGGAGCACTTCACAAAAAATAACAGAGTCAGAGAATACATGACTCACAGACATGATAAATGTATCTATAGAAAGCTTTAAATTACTACTTAATGAAATAAATCAAATCGAAAACAAAAACTCTTTCATTATAATCCGTGAAGATGCACTTATCATAAAGGCGCGTCTAATGCGGAGATGGCAAGTCAGGATCTTCATCTTTGCCACACTGACACAGAAAACACTAGTTTATTAATAAATAATTCAAATATCTCCTTACTATTTCCCCCTGACACATTCATGGTAATTACTTTTGCTGGGGCTTTATGGCAAGCTTTATTGCGTGTATTTGAACTCAGAACTCTTCAGCTGCGCTGACGGCTCTCTGCTGCTGCTGGACACTAAACACCGTCGAGCCGCTCTTCACAGTTGCGGCAGCACGGTCTCCTGTTGTTTCCACCAGCGTGGCAAATTATTTCATCACTAATTGATGGATGTCTAAAATATAAACATAAGGAGAAGCCTAAAACAGGCCCGAGGCCCGGCCCGCGTCTGAACTATGACGTGAAAATTGGCCCGATCAAAGCCTGGTCGGGGCCGGGCTGAAATGCAGGGCTCTAGCGTTCCCCTCGGTAGAAATCATGTTTCTCCCTCGGGGGCCCCTCCCATCGTCGGGCCCTTAGAATCGTCCTAACCTTTCCCCCCCTTACGGCGCCCCTGACGTCCTGTTTCCCACTTATGAAGACGTGACGAGCTCGCTGCATTCAATTTTTTTGTTTTAATGAATAATGTAATATTCCACTGGTTGATAACCATAAATATTTGTGTCAAAAAGATTTGTGCTGTTTTTCGTATTAAATGTGAAGAATGACAGGTTGGATGCCACAGACGTTCTTTTTTATTGGCAGATTATACAAGTGTAATTTTCACTTTAACTTCACGCAATATAACATGATTTTATTATTGTAATTTTGACTTTATTCTTAAAATATGACATTAATCTTATTTATTTAGTTATTTATTTGAGAAAGATAAACTGATCAAACTTGCGCTGGCCGCTTGGTATTTAAAAACACAAAAACTTGAATTTAACGAACAAAATGTTCCAATCATATTTCTGAATTAAATTAATAAAGAAACAAAACGAATTAATGACCACTTTGCTATTAAAAACCAAACATAACTATTTTAATGGTTGCAACAGCAGCTTTTTAACGGGAGGAGAGAGAGAGAGAGAGAAAGAAAGACACAGGCTCTGGTCGGACTCCGGCTGAGAATTCTGAGAAGCTATAGGGATCTATATTCGTTCCCTCATTTCAATTAAAGGTTCCCCGGACTAATTGTGAACAGATTGCACTCTCGTCTTCTTCCCGAGCATGTGAACATGTTCATTTAATATATGAAATAGGTTATTGTTATGAAGACAGACGTTAAAATTAATGTTCACATAATAAGTGCCGTCATTCAGGCTGTTCACAATAGAGGTCTGCTTCCCGACCCGAGCCTGCGGGTTCTGAAATGCTTTCGGGTTTCGGGTCGGGTTAATGTTTAATGGATAGCTTCGGGCTCGGTTCCGTAGCTAAACCAAAACTATATGCAGAGGCTACACTGCTGTCATAGACGCACACACACACACACACACACACACACACACACACACATTATTGCACAGATATCAGAGATCGCGCAGCGCACAAACAGCACGGGAACTTTTTCTTAGTAAAATAGCTTCGATAGGCTACTGACTCGCAAGTCGCAACGTTATATTTCTCTGCAATTAGGGTGTAAAATCGCTGTTTTTGAAGTAACTAAGCCTCATTGCTTGTAGAGAGAGATGCGCAGGTGCACATGCACGCGCAACTTTCATACCCCTCTCTCTCTCTCGCTAATTCAAATAAATGATTATATATATATATATATAATAGATTATATCTGATATATGTATATATATATATATGAAATGGGTTATTGTTATGACAGACGTTAAAATTAATGTTCACATAATAAGTGCCGTCATTCAGGCTGTTCACAATATGTTTTAGCGCGTGATGTTTTAAGAATGATATTCTGTTTAGCGTAATATGTTTTAAGCCTAATATTAATTAATTAAATAATCAAACGGTTACGTTTTTTTATAATATGAATGTTCATGCTCATTTTTTTAAATATAAATGTCCTAACCTTATGAGCAGTTGATAATCGACGGACTGTTCTGTTAATAAATGCCTCATTTGGTTATATTATATTAATATGTTTCAGCAATCATAAGTTACGACCATTAATTGGCTCAGGTTAAGATAGACTATTCTCAAAATAATTAAACTTATCTTACAGATTGAAAGACTGAATAGTTTCTCTCCCTCTCTCTATCTGTGTGTGCGTGTGGGTGGGTGGGTACATGCGTGGGAGGGGTGCGATTTTCGAATTTCGAATAATACCCAGCGATAGTAATCAAATAATACCCAGCGATTACTTTTCTTAAAAATGAATATCCTACTTTTGCTTATCCTTATGCTTTCTCTCGCCGTGCCCATCCCTTGGATGTCATACTTATGCTTTCTCTCGCCGTTATACATTACTCTTAAAAATGTAAATAATAATAAAGATAATAAATGTGAGAGGAATGTTCTACGAACACACATTCACTTTTATCATCGTTTTATACATGGCTTACTGTCTTAAAAATGTAAATAATAATAAAGATAATAAAGTGTGAGAGGAATGTTCTGCAGGAACACACATTCACGGTTTGGAGCATCTCCTATTTAGTCATCAGACACTTACTGTCAATTATTTATCCTGTAAAAGTCGGTTATGGAGCATCTCCTATTTATATCAGACATCATGCATAAAATATTAAAACTATCCCTTAAAGTTAACTTTTAAACCTAAATTCATAAAATATTCAACAACAGATAATTCAGTGTTAACTTTTAAACCTTAAATTAACTTTCAACAATGGATATGTTTGCAGACTCAATGGACGGATATGTTTGCAATGAGGGCACACGCTTGTGCGGACTCAATGGACGGATATGTTTTGAGGAGCGCCTGCACACTTGTGTCACAGCGCCTGACAGGGCTAATGCCTTTACACTTAAAGCTCAAAATAAAGAATTAGCATGTTTGGGCAGCAAAATAAAGAATTGGATCATGTTTGGGCAGTTCTCCCGCATCATCTCAGTTCTCCCGCAGTTTCCTCCACTATTTTTATCTGTTTCCTCCATGCATTTTGTCTAGGGATGCATTTTGTCTGACGGCCAAGGGATGCACCGGTTGACCGGCCAAAGATCGGAACCGGCCGGTTTTTGCTTATAATGCGCGATCGGCAACCGGCCGGTTTTTGTCTTTTTTTTGGCCGATTTTTCCGAAAGAGCGCGAACATGTCATTTGTGTGGAAGACATTCGGCAGAAGCACAACAAACACAGAAAAACAGATACAATGAAGCGAACAGCCGTTGGTGTAACATTACTGGGACACAAATAAGAGCCGCTTTCCTTTGCTGCTCTAGTGATGGGTCGGTCTTGAACGATTCATTCATTTTGAACGAATCTTTAATGAGACTCGAGAAGAACGAGTCGTTTCGGGGAGTGATTCGTTCAGTCGCGCATGCGCACCATCCTAAAGGTTCTGTACTGGAATTAGTTCACCTGTTTCGAGTCTTCGGGTTTTTCGAGGCGTTCGTTCATCTTGAACGAGACTCAAAGGTCCGAGTCGGTAAAATGATCCGAACTTCCCATCACTAGAATTTGCGTGAGCGTATCTGTCCACGCCCTGCACAAGAATAGACCGTGAACAGTTGTTCAGCGCAGCTTCTCACGTGTTGGATGAGAAAAGAAACAGACCAACTTGTGACAAAGCTGAAATGCTACTTTTTGTAAAGAATAAAACGTTCAAACGTATAAACGTCAGTTCTGTCCGAGATTATTATTTTTATTTTACCTTAAAATTACATTGACTCGGTTTAACAAGCACGAGCTGTAGCATCTTTGTTTTTGCTCGTTGCACTAAACATTATTTGATTTAACATTTTGGAATAATTTATTTATATAGCCTACTTTGATTGTATTTAGTTTCACTGGTAAATACCTTTTTTTCTTTTACACCAATTTTAAAAACGACAACAAATGTTGATTAAGTAACATCTTTGTTTGGACTGTTGAATGTGTGTTGGTTGTGTGGTTTAGATTGTAACTATGCAAATGTTGCCTTTAATTTCACATGGTTACTGTTAATGTTTTCATTTAAGGGCAGTTTTATGTAGTTTCAACCCAATTTAAAAACCATCTTGGTCCATCTTCAACTGGGGTGGCAAATGAGAGGCAGAATTTGTAAAGATGCTTGTTTGTTTTTTCTTATAAAATATATTGATAGGCATTTAAAATGTGTTTAATATGCTATATCCATTAAAATAAAAGCTTAAGAACATTTTGAATTTTAAATAATTTTAATCAAAAACTTGTGACACAGCCACTTATGTCTATGTCATATTGAAGTAACACCACAGACGTAATTATTACACCACAGACCTTATAATGCAAGTTACTAAAGGCTCTGTGTTACCAGAAAATGCATTAACACCAGAGACAGTAACACCACATACAAATCAGCTTAGACTTTTCTAAAATGGAGGCTACCATCATGATGATTTCAAGATCAGGGGACATTTTGGAAATATCAACATTATATTTATATTTTTTTTATTAAAATATGCCAGATCTGCAAGTTTATCAACATAACACCACATACACTAATGACAACACATGAAATTGTCAGAGATTTAGCTAACTTCAAAATTAATAAGAAAGAATGTACTCCCCATGCACCCCTCAGATCAACCAGCACCTGCAGTGACCCTTACACACAGGAAGTAGTCCAAATAGAATTATCCCTTTTCATAAAGGGGTGACATCCATTGTTGAAACACCACAGACATGAATTTGGGGGGCAAATTTTTTCTTAAATATATATATTTTTTAAACAATTAAATATTATAAATGTTAAATCAAATCTATATTCACTATATAACCACTTTATTTGTGTTAGAATCTTTCATTATTTCTTGTTGGTTGCTTAAAGGAAAAAAAATCGGTATCGGAATCGGCCAGTTTGCTCAAAAAAAATCGGTATCGGAATCGGCCACGAAAAATCATGATCGTGCATTTGTCGATAGAAATGCATTATTCAGTGCTGTAATTTGAGCAACCGGCTGAAGTTGGACGTGCACTGTGGGCAGACCCGACTAATCGATAATGAGAATCGTTGTCGATGATTTTCATAATTGACAATAATCAATTTTATTGATTAGTTGTTGCAGCCCCAATTTGTTGTATTCCCATTTGTAAAATAGCTAGCCTAATTAATTATTGTAGGCTAACCTGATCTTATGGTAATGGTGCATATAGCACAAATTTCTGTTTTTATTTGGCGTGATATTCATATGTAGAAATTTACTTTGGCATGCAAAAGACTAATCAATTCATAAAGAATGGCATGGCTGTTTAGTCGGAGATACGGGACACATCTACTAACTGTTGAAATGTGTGCGAGACAAATATCGGGTCTGAGCGCTCATGATACGCACAGTGCATACAGCCGTACACCTGCAGGTGCCACTGGACTGACTTGTGGGTGGAAAGCTCCAAAACACCTTCATTTTGGTCATATTTGGTTCCAAATTACATCATTGCCCTTAGATTTAGCTTGAAGTTAAATGTACTACTGTGACTGGGTGTTTTCATAATAAAAATGTTTTCTTAAGTTATTTGATGTTTATTTAATTTTTGTTCAATTTTAAATTTCTCAAAGTGGAAAAGGAATGGTAGTTTCTCATTTACATTTGCTGTTTGTTCTCACAGGATGTTGGCAACAAAAGTATTTCGCCTTGTTGGTAATAGGGCCTTGTCCACTTCCATCTGCCTGCGTGGTGGCCATGGTAAGCTAAATGCCAACTTGTGTGTGCGCGCATGGGCGCATATATATATACACACATACATACATACATGCACACACACACACACACAGGGGTGGGCGATATGACCAAAATCTTATTTCACGATATGACACATTTTATATCACGCTAACAATATATATCATGTGATTTTTTTTTTTTTTTTTTACAAAGGTTTTTATTATATTAAAATCTTTGATACCATGTCATTTTCTTAATCATTGTCACCAATGTCAATATCAAACTAATACATGCCTAAAGAGAGAGAGAAAAAAAAAAACTCAACCTCACTGAAGATAAATAAACAGTCAGTGATGAAATAAGGATAAGAAACTAATTGCAAGCAATAGGACAAAAAACTACTATAAATAAGAAAAGCTACATACATTGTGTAAACGAATTAGTCTTCACTGTGTTAATTTTATATATCTATCTATCTATGCTAGATATACTTAACATGTGTATTATGTATAGATTCTATACATATTATATTATTATTGTTGTTATTTATTCTCATTAACGTTACAAAAGTGATTTAGTCAAGAGTAGTGAGATTTTCTAGCAGTGTGCTTTGATTAACATGAACGGCAGACAGAATGAATATTGGACAGCTTCCCCTTTAAGACCGAAGTCCGGATCCAATATAGCTAAGTTACTGTTACATATGGATTTTCTCTTTCTGATTGCTGACTGCACTTATTCGCGATCGCAAAAGTACATTATTTGCATACAAGCCTTGCCGGTTAAACGTTTCATTCGCTGGTCTGACATCCGCTTTTTCTGAGCGCATACACCAGAAGCATGCGCACTAAAACCCTGTCAAACAGCGCCTGATTACTGAACTAAGTTATCATTTAAGCTAATACGGTCAAAATACACAAGGTTTACATTTAGACTCAGTTGGTTTTGTCTAAATTGAAAGTTAACACAACAGCTGAAACAAACGGATGCGTGCCTGCATATAGGTCTTAAAGGGACAGTATTAAACATGCAGCCGACTGTCATTAAAGGGATGGTTCACCCTACAATTTAATTTCTGTCATTATTTACTCACTCTCATTTTGTCCCAAACCTGTATTCATTTCTATCTTGTGCTGAACACTAAATAAGATATCTTGGTGAATTTGGGTAACCAAACAGTTGCTGGTCCACATTGACTTTGATAGTAGGAAAAATATGGAAGTCACCGAGGATCAGCAACTGTTTGGTTTTCCTTGTTCCTCAATATAGCATTTACGTTCAGCAGAAGAAAGAAACTCGCTTAGGTTTAAAACTAATTTTGAGTAAATGATGGTATAAAAATAAAACACCATGACAGAATAGACAGACAGATGTTATAATTTTTATTTTTGGGTGAACTATTCCTTTAACGTTAATACATTTACATGCATTTAGCAGATGCTTTTATCCAAAGTGACTTAGTGCATTCAGGCTATACATTTTGTCAGTATGTGTGTTCCCTGGGAATTGAACCCACAACCTTTTGCGCTGCTAACGCAATGCTCTACCACTGAGCCACAGGAACACTAATAAAACAACAAAACACAGAGAAAAATCACTCACTATTCTTGACTGAAAAACTTTAATACATTTGCTTTTGGAATCAGTCTATATACATTTTTATTTTTACATTTGTTCATTCAGTTTCTTGAAAGCTCCTGCTAATGAAATTTATTGTACCTGGAAATAAAGCACTGTTTGTTTTACTTGTATATTATGTGTATTTGTAATCTGTATCTTTGTTCTTATTTTTTAATGAGAAAGATACAAATTTTGTTATCTTTGCCCACTTTGGCCTAAATTGGCCTTAGACCATCATTGCCTCCTAATAATCCCCATACACTGATTGGCTTCATCTCTCTGTCTCCTCTCCACCAATAAGCTGGTGTGTGGTGGGCGTTCTAGTGCTCTATGGCTGCCGTCGCATCATCCAGGTGGATGCTGCACATTGGTGGTGGTTGAGGAGATTCCCCCTTCTATGTAAAGCGTTTTGAGTACCCAGAAATGCGCTATATAAATGTAACAAATTATTATTATAAATATCTGCCTTTTTTTTTGTTAACTCGAAAGGCTTTATAATAGGGAAATTTGTTTGGCTGTACTGCTCAGACAACATGAAGGAGAATCGTGATATTATATTTTTTCCATATACCCCTAGTATAAAATCATATTTGCACTAGTGTTCTTTGTGACAAAATTGGCACTCGTGTGATATTGCTCTCGCTGCTGGTGTGATATCACTTACCATATGATATAAATATGATACAAAAACTCATCAGAAATCATTCTAATATGCTGATTTATTATGAGTGTTGAAACTGATGTGCTGCTTAATATTGTTTTTTGGAAACTGTGATACTTTTTTCTTTGAATATAAAGTTAAAAAGAACAGCATTTGTTCAAAATAGAAATCTTTTCTAACAATATAAGATTCAAAACCGCCATGTGCTAGTAGTTATTTACTGTATTTACTACCATGTGCTGGTAGAAAATAAGTATTTACTATGATATTTTATTCATTTAACACATCCCTCCTGAATAAAAGTATTAATTTCTTTAAAAAAGAAAGAGAAAATTACTGACCCCAAACTTTATAATAGCATTGTATATTGTAACAATGTATTTTTTTTAAATAAATGCTGTTCTTTTTAACTTAGTATTCATCAAAGAAAAAAGTATCAAGAGTGTGTAAATTGTGTAACGGTTGTTTTACTTGTCCTCTCAGGAGTTGCTAAGGTCGAGGACTACACACTGCCAGCATACTTTGACCGACGAGAGAGCCCTCTTCCTGATATCAAGTTTGTGCAGCAGCTGAGTCCTGAGCAGAAGTCTCTAAAGGAAAAAGAGCAGGGATCCTGGGCTGCGCTGTCCAAAGAGGAGAAGATTGCATGTGTGTTATGAGTATTTTTGAAAACTTCTCTGTTGGTTTAGACTTTTGAGTTTTTATTTTAATATGCTAATGACCTTCTCTTAATGGTTGATTTCAGTATATCGCATCAGCTTCAAGGAGAGCTTTGCTGAAATGAACAAGGGAACAGGAGAGTGGAAATCAGTAGTTGCAGGAATTTTCTTTTTCATTGGCTTCACTGGCTTAGTTGTCTTGTGGCAGAGGAAGTATGGTAAGTTTAGCTTGACTTCAACTGTATACAAGTATTGCTGATCATCTCATCCAGGATCATACCTGCACACAGTTATTGAATGTGTATGTCTTCTGTCTGTTTAGTTTATGGAGATGTTCCCCATACATTTGACCCTGAATACAAGCAGAAGGAGGTTCAGAGAATGCTGGATATGAGGATCAACCCTGTTGAAGGCTTTTCAGCCAAATGGGACTATGAAAACAGTGCTTGGAAGAAATAAACTTTAGACCAGGCCCATACCTTCTAAATAATAATCCAACAAAACAGACAAGTCTGTATTTTTTTTCTCCACTGTCTGTAAGTTTTCTTCCTCTTAAGGTTATGTATCATAAATAAAAATCAATATGCATCAATGTGAATGTCTTATTTTGTCTGTACATGTACAGTATTTTCTTTTCAGATCCCATTTCAACAATCAAATCGAAAATTATTTGAAAAATGGAATGAGAAGTTAGTAAGTATCTTTAAACTGTCCTAAATATTTATTTAGGAGTAATGAAATTGAAAATCACTTTTGGATGAAAATACAGTTGTTTAATCTAGGGATGCGTGATATATCGGCATCGACCGATAAATGCCAATTTTTTATGTTACCGGTATCGGCCCAATAAGGAAATTTGGCCGATATATTTAAGCCGATAAATAATGCATTATTTCCTTCAGAGACACTTCAGATGTGCGCTGTTCGCCATGGTGGGTTTGAAATGCTTGAAATATGATTGGAATCACTTTTAAAAGGACAATACACTTATGTGTGACATATGCAGAGCAAATCTATCATAAAGGCTACATAAAATTATAATAAGAACATTAAAGTTGCAAGTAGCGATGGAAGGGACCTCGCAGGCCGGCTCACCGCCAACCAGGCGCGGAGCTGTGGACGGGCCTGGGCCCGCCCACATTGACAGCTGGCCCGCCCAATCAGAAATAAAAAAATAAAATACTACTCTGTATTGTTAAACATGGATACTACTTTATGTGGTGCATTTCATCTATAACATGTTATGTTAAAAACAGTAAAATTATAAGTAAGCCTGATAACTTTAAAATTTAAGTGTGTTGGTGACGTGTTTTCATTGGTCAATGCAACATCAACGTAGCACGCTCTATTGTAATCTGGCGCGAACCATCTATGACGCGAACAACCAACGGTTATAACGTTCGCTAGAAGTGTACGGTATCTTGATTTTTCTTAGTATGGCCAAACAAGTTACTCTCACTCATTTTTTTAAAAAAACTCGTATTGAGATTAATAATTATTTGGAGGACCAATCTGTGGATCGTAATGGAACAACCGCTGGCTCTGAGAATGGAGCGGAGATTAACTCTGAACCGACGACCTCCACTGATGCTAACCGGCAAGCAGATCTGCCTATGGCTAATCGACGATCACTGCTACACTTAATTGCACCGTCGGATCTGTCAGCTCTGGGGGAACCTGCTACCCAACCTCATCTACAGGCATTCCCGAGTACCATAATTGATGGGAAATATCGAAGCTTCAACGCCAAGTGGTATGAAAGGTTCAACTGGATTGAATATAGCCAGTCGAAAGACCTGATTTTTTGTAAAGCCTGTCGGCATTTTCCTGAACAGCACACTGAGGGGACTTTTACTAAAGAGGGTTTCAAAAATTGGAAACGTATCGGCCAGGTCTGTGAGAAGCATCAGTCTAGCAAGCTACATGCTTCTGCACTTGTAAAATTACTCTCCTACAAACAAAGTCATGCGCAACAAGGCAGCGGTACTGTATTAAATCAGATGCACGGAGATTCCATTTCGTTCATTGAACGTAATCGACAGCACGTCAAAGTTGTGCTGGATGTTGTCATGCAGTGTGCCAAAATGGAGATGCACCGGGAAACTCAGGAAGCATTAAACAAGGGGAATTTTTTGGAGCTATTCGAGTTTATATCGAAGTACGACCCAGAAATAAAAAAAAAACTTGTTGAACTGCCACGAAATGCTACACTCATGTCCCACCACATTCAGGACGAGCTGCTTGAGGCTGCCGCTTCACTTCTACTCAGGAAGATAAAAACGGAGATGCAAGAACAGCCTAGGCCCACATATTTTGCCATACTTGCAGATGAGTTTAAAGATGTTTCGAAACGTGAGCTAGTTGCTGTCTGTGTTCGATTTATCCATAGTGGGACAATCAAAGAACGAGCGCTGGGCTTTGTCAAAACAGCTGACCTGTCTGCTCAAGGAATATCGCAGAGGATCCTTGAAATTCTAGAACCACTTGGTTTGGACCCTTCTCTCTGTGTCGGGTTCTGTTTTGATGGGGCATCGGTCATGTCTGGGCACAGAGGAGGCGTTCAATCTATCTTGAAAGAGACATTTCCCAAAGCTGTGTATGTACACTGTAATTCCCACAGACTGAATTTAGTGCTTTGTGCTGCTGCGGAATCATCTGGACACGTCAGTACTTTTTTCACTGTCATCAATCAGATACACAACTTCTTCACTGGGGCCCAGAGGCACGCTCGGTTTGTGGAACTTCAGAAGGAAATGCATCCAGAACGCCCATGCAAGGAACTGGAAAGGTCATGTGACACCAGGTGGAGCTCTAAATCAGGATCTGTTCATAAAGTTTTAGAAATGCTAGACGTGTTACTTGAGACTCTTGCTGAGTATTCTGAGACAAGCGGACAGACAAAACTAGATGCAGATAACCTATTACAACAGATGCAAACAAAAAAGTTTTCATTTTTCACATCAAACATTTTCAAGCTTGTTGTGTTTTGCAAGTTGTTTCAGTGCAGCGATTTTGCCACAAAGGGGCTGCAAAGTCCAGCAATCTGCGTGACAGACTGCATCTCCTTAATTGAAACATTGAAAGCCACCCTTGCCACTTTTCGAGATGATTCAGATGGTGACTTTGACAAAGTTCTCAGATTGACGGAGGAGTTGATGGATAAATACGAGATAGCATGCTGGGATCTGATAATGTCTCGTGAGCAAAAGCTGCCTGCAAAGTTTAGTCAGTCTATTGTCACCACAACATTGGGAAAAACATCCGCTATCAAGAATAATGGTGATCTGAGAGCACTCTGGAACTGTATTCTGGATAACGAGATGGCTGAATTGAACAGCCGATTTAAAGACGACACCTACGAAATAATGCGAGCTTCAGCTGCCCTCATCCCAGGATCCACCACTTTTGGCACACAAGAACTGATCAAATCTCCTTGCAGCTTGTATGGGATAACAGTCTGTGATGTGGAATTTGCCTTTTTTACCCAATTCATCAAGCGCAAAGCTGACAAAGACAAAATGCCCTCACTAATTGAATTGTTGGATGCCTGCGCTGCTGATATTTTCCCTGGAATGAACCGTCTGTTAAGGGCCATCATCACACTACCCATGACGTCCTGCAGTGTTGAAAGACTTTTCTCCGCTACTCACAGGATCAACACTCGCTTGAGAGCATCAATGGTGACTGAACGCTTGAACAATTTGACCCTGTTATCTTTCGAAAGAGAACTGACAGAAACACTGGATTATGACGAGATCATAAGCATCTTTAATTCAAAACCCAGGCGACTCCGCCTTGTGTAGCCGGGTAAGGTATAGGCCATGGTTTTCTTTACATGTAGGCCGTGGCTTGATAGCAGGATGAGACTATTAAGTAGGCTACTTTGAGCCTCTGAGCTCAAATAATGTTGCTTTTTTAGAAAGCTAAACGTGTACGTGGGGGTTGACCTCAGCCTCTTGTTCAGGGCCTAAATATTCGTTCAGTTAACATGTCATTACTTTAAATGTTCACTGAATAGAGTGTTATGTTGTGGTTGTTTTTTTGTTATTTTGTTAGAGCTACGTGCTCTCTAATCACAATGTTGCCTTTTTGTGAATGATATGTTCCTGGCTCGGTAGCCATAGCCTATGTTATATAGGCTTATGTATTTAGCTCAGTTTTGACAGTAGATTAAATTTAAATTACAAAATAAGTAGGCTAATAAACTATTTTTTTACCATTATAAAGCAGTTTGAATGTTTCATTGCGTTACAGTATGGTTCTAATGTGAAAAGTATTCCCGAGCAGCTTTCAGCTATGATCACTTTGAGAAATTTTCTTGCAAGCACCCTGAACTAGACAAGTGGAAAACGTATTTTGAATAACATAACGTTATAACCTTTTTTTTTTTTTTTGAATTATTTTTTTTTAAAGAAATTTCAAACTTTGTGCATTTGATGTATTTCTCATGTCTGTGTGAGGCATACACTGAGTTTCGTTAAGTTAGGATGAGATGCGCTCCAGTTAACGTGCAGTGCAAGTGACCGCGCGGGCTTTGCTTCTTATTCATTAAATCCAGGCAATTGGTTGATGAAAAATTGATTAAAATTTAGATACAATTTATACAAAACGAAATTCACTTTAAAGAAAGTCTTTCTACAAAACAAACCTATGAAGTGGTCATAATCATGTCTGACCATGTCATATTGCTCCTCTTATAATGCTGTTCAGTGTTCACTTTTCATAACCAAAATAGATTAAATAAATAAAAACATATATTATAATATTGAACATATATATGAACCTAAATACGTTTTCTTTAATGGCTATAGCACCTAGTAACGTCAGAGGACTCAAGGTTTCAGCGTTTCCCGAAACCTTCTTATTTAGGCTACACTTTTTTTTTTTACTGAAATGCTGGAAAGTATTTACAAGAACAATATTTCATCGCAGCTTCACCACAACAAACAAAAAATGTGAACGAGAAGAAAGCACGTAAAAAATTGAAATTCAAAATACACTGTTTAAATCCTTTTTGATCACTGCAGAGCACCGTATGTAAGATGTACACTTTTATTAATGAAATGCTGGAAAGTATTTCCAAGAACACTATTTCATTGCAGCTCCACCTCAGTGAACAAACATGGGTAAGAGACGAAAGCACATAAAAATTTTAAATGGTTATTATGGCAGCAATATTTGATACAATTTAAAAATATGTAGGTTAGGCTATTATAGGCTATTATAGTTTGGATTATTTTTTATAATATCCCATGAGTCCTAATAAATGCAATTCCAACTATTTCTGAAGAGCTTCATTTATAAAGAACACCGCTTTCTCACATAAACAGCCCCTGCACAAGAGAATAATTGATTCTCGAGCCATCGATATCAACCAATTCAGCACCATCACCCGGACAGCACCGGGTAACGTCGCACGTAAGAAGGTATATCTTAAGCAGCTTCCTAAGGTATGGTTCGGGGAACACGCCTAGAAATGGTATCAGTTAAGTTAACCTTAAGAGTCTTCGTAGCGCGCTAAGAGACAACGTTATCGGGAAACCCAGCCTTGATTTCGGAACACCCATAGATTCAGGCCCACCTCGACTTAATCCAGGCCCACCCATCTGTCACGTTCTGCATCCGCCACTGCCGCCAACCGGTGAGCAATATAAATTTAAACATGAAAATATAGAGGAAAATGTCAAAGTAATTTATATGTGCCAAACCTGCTGTCAGCTGGTGGCGCTATGTCCATAACTGAACATTAACACGTAGATGTCTTCAGGCTAGTACATTTGTCAAACATATAAACATATTTGGTGCAGATTAGACATTGCATGTTTAAGTTACAGTAAAACAAGTAATTTCCTGTTGCCAGCAGGTGGTGCTATGTCTTTAACTGATCATTTACATTTATGCATTTAACAGACGTTTTTATCCAAAGCGACTTACAGTGCATTCAGGCTATACATTTTTTTGTCAGTATGTGTGTTCCCTGGGAATCGAACCCACAACCGTTGCGCTGCTAACGCAATGCTCTAACCACTGAGCCACAGGAACACATTGATCATTGGCATTTATATATCTTCATCCAATACTTTTAAAAAACATATGAAGTTTGGTGCAGATTGAGCATGGTATGTTTGAGTTAGTGTAAAGCATGACATATCCTGTTGTCAACAGGTGGCGCTATGATTACATCTGAATATTGGCCTTTAGATGTCTTCAGGCCAGGACTCTTGCCAAATATGTGAAGTTTGGTGCAGATTGGACATTGCATGTTTAAGTAAGTGTAAAACAAGTAATTTCCTGTTGCCAGCAGGTGGCACTATGTCTATAACTAAACATTGGCACGTAGATGTCTTCAGGCCATGGCTCTTATCAAACGTGTGAAGTTTGGGACAGATCTGACTTTTTATGGCTGAGTAACAACAGCTTCTATTCCCATGGCGAGACATCGAATTTTGTCACGCCGCCATTGACACGCCCATTAGCGAAAACTCAAGCTCTTCGCAATTTAACAACACAAAGGCGTTTAGATTAGACTGATCTAAATATTATGTTGATGTCATTAAATCTCTAGGATGAGTTAATTACAGAGTAAAACATGACATTTCCTGTTGCCAGCAGGTGGCGCTATGAATTTATATGAATATTGTCACTTAGATCTCTTCAGGCCAGGACTCTTACAAAATATGTGAAATTTGATGCAGATTGGAAATTGCATGTTTAAGTTAGTGTAAAACAAGTAATTTCCTGTTGCCAGCAGGTGGCGCTCTGATTATAATGGAATATTCGTATTTAGATATTTCCAGGCCTGGATTCTTATCGAACGTGTGAAGTCTGGGGCAGATCGGACATTGTATGGCTGAGTAACAACAACTTTTATTCCCATGGCGAGACATCGAAATTTGTGATGCCGCCAAGGACACGCCCTTTAACGAAAACTCTAGATCTTCACAATTTAACAACACAAAGGCCTTTAGGTTAGACTGACCAAATAATGTGTTGATGTCAATAAATCTCTAGGAGTTAGTTACAGAGTAAAACATAACTTCCTGTTGCAAGCAGGTGGCGCTATGAATTTATATGAATATGGTCACGTAGATCTCTTCAGATCATGAGTCTTATCAAACATGTGAAGTTTGGTGCAGATCGGACATAACATGCCTGAGTTATAACAATTTCCTGATTTATGGCGAAACATCGAAATTTGAGAGGACGCCACGGACACGCCCTCCAATAAAAACTCTAGATCTTCGCAATTTAACGTCACAAAGGGCTTTAGATTACAATAACCAATTTTGGTGTTCATCTGACTAAATTTCTGGGAGGAGTTCGTTAAAGTATGACACCTGAAAATGGCAAAAATGACACAAAATATGACGAGAAAATTCAAAATAGCCGACTTCCTGTTGTGTTTCTGATTTCGTACCCTGAGACTTTTTGGTAGGTATTGTTATGTTACATGAGTGTACTGATTTTTGTACATGTATGTGAAACATAGCTCGAGGCGCACTCCGATTAATATTTATAGGTGGCGCTGTCGAGCCATTTTGCCACACCTACTCCTGAAACCCATATCAGATGTAAATTTTCACCAGTTCTAATGCGTGTACTAAATTTTGTGACTTTTCGAGCATGTTTAGGCCCTCAAAAATGCAATTCATTTGGGAGAATAATAATAATTAAAGCTGCAAGCAGCGATGGAAGGGACCTCGCACCCGTGCAGATTGGACATTGAATGCTTAAGTTAGTGTAAAACAAGTAATTTCCTGTTGCCAGCAGGTGACGCTATGTCTTTAACTGAACATTGGCATTTAGATATCTTCAGACCAATACTTTTATCAAACATGAAGTTTGGTGCAAATTGAACATGGTATGTTTGAGTTAGTGTAAAGCCTGGCATATCCTGTTGTCAACAGGTGGCGCTATGATTACATCCAAATATTGGCCTTTAGATGTCTTCAGGCCAGGACTATTACCAAATATGTGAAGTTTGGTGCTGATTGGACATTGCATGTTTATGTTAGTGTGAAACATGCAATTTCCTGTAGCCAGCAGGTGGCGCTATGTCTATAACTAAACATTGGCTCGTAGATGTCTTCAAGCAATGGCTCTTATCAAACGTGTGAAGTTTGGGGCAGATCGGACATTTTATGGCTGAGTAACAACAGCTTCTATACCCATGGTGAGACATCGAATTTTGTCACGTCGCCATGGACACGCCCATCAGCTTGGTGTCGTTAGCCCCCGTGTGAATCACAACAGCTGCAATGCTCTCGTCCTCCTTTAGGATGGCGGGTATCTGCGCAGAAACATCAAGAACATGAGCACCAGGGAGACAATGAGTGTGCACTTTACCTTCAGCTAACGTAGCACGGTCGTGCCGGGCTATTGAGTCTCCGATGACCACAGCGTCACGTTCAGTCTCGCAGAGAGGAGCGAAGCAGTTCCGGGATGAAATGTCGAAGACCGGAGGGGGAGAAGTCGTCGACCGGGGCCTGGATCGCGTCTTCCGCTGCTGCACACAGGGTCCAGGGTTTCCCGGCGCCGGAGTGGAGGCCACCTGGGAAGATCGCGTCCTGGGTGCACGGGGCCTGTGCAGAGAAACACATGGAGTAGAGGTGGTGGGAGTGTTAGCAGCGCGCTGCATACTTACCCCGGACTTGTGAGCGTCAGCCCGGGATGTTTCCAGCGTTGCTTTCCATTTCCTCAGCTGGGCCTGTTTCCCAAGCAGCTCGTGGATCCGTCTCTCCATGGCCTCCAGCTCCAGCTGCACCGAATGCAGCTTGAACGTGTCCTCACCTGCACTCAAAGGTAGACACAAATCCGCCATTAAAGCAAGGAACAGTGAAACAATGGTAAATGTGTGTGTGAAAAGGGTATTAGCTGTGTTAGCGGCACCCGCGCTGGCTTTGCTAACGGGCTATAAGCTAATAGCGGACTTGGGAAATCAAAATAAAACTTGCGATAACAAGCCGCTCTGATTATTCTCATTGCAAAATCAAAGTCAAAGTCAAAGTCAGCTTTATTGTCAATTCTGCCACATGTACCGTACATACATACAGAGAATTGAAATTGCGTTACTCTCTTACTCCCTGGTGCATACAGATAACACTAAACACTAACATTAGAACGCAAAAATACAGATAAGTACAAATCAATGTATATATATATATATATACACACATCTACATATAGTATATATGTATATATACATATATATATACACACAAACATACACAAAAATGCAACTATTACAAATATACAAATAAGGACATGTAGGAAAAAAATAAAACATTAAATAAAAAAAATACAAATAATAATATATAAAAAAATGGATAAAGTGGCATAAGGCACATGGCAGATATTGCAAATCAGTGAAATAAACAAACAAACAAACAGTGCAGAAAATAAATGGTGTAGTGCAAAGAGCTTATCAAGACTATTTAAAGTGACAAGGAGCAGTCTTTTTTTATTCAGACTGTCAGAAGAGGTAGTTGAATGAGGTCCAATGCTGTACAAGTGACCGGTGCTTGTCTCAGTGTGAGTGTGAGTGTGTGTGTGTGTGTGTTCGGGTGGGGGTGGTGGTGGTGGTGGGGTGAGGGTCAGAGTTCAGTGATTCGTGGGGTAAGAGAGGGGAGGGGGGGCAAGGACGGGAGGGAGTTCAGCTTCCTGACAGCCTGGTGGATGAAGCTGTCTTTCAGTCTGTTTGTCCTGACTTGGAGACTCCTCAGTCTCCTCCCTGATGGTAGCAGACTGAAGAAGCTGTGTGTCGGGTGGGTGGGATCACCTGAAATGTAGAGGGCTTTTCGGGTGAGACGGGTGCTGTAGATGTCCTGGAGGGAGGGGAGAGAGACACCAACGATCTTCTCAGCTGCTCTCACTATCCGTTGAAGGGACTTGCGGCAGGACGCGTTGCAGGCGCCATACCACACAGTGATGCAGCTAGTCAGGATGCTCTCGATGGTGCCTCTGTAGAAGGTGCACATGATGGGGGCCGGGGCTCTGGCTCTTCTGAGTTTGCGGAGGAAGTAGAGACGCTGTTGTGCTTTCTTCGCTAGTGCTGCAGTGTTGTTGGTCCAGGAGAGGTCCTCTGTGATGTGTACACCCAGGAACTTGGTGCTGCTCACTCTCTCCACAGTCGCACCATTGATGGTCAGAGGAGCATGCAGAGAGTGCACTCTCCTGAAGTCAACGACAATCTCCTTCGTCTTCTCCACATTCAGAGAGAGATTGTTGTCACTGCACCACCCGGCCAGGCGGCTCACCTCGCTCCTGTAGTTTGTCTCATCTCTGTTGCTGATGAGACCCACCACAGTCGTGTCATCCGCAAATTTAATGAAGCGGTTGGAGTTGTGTGACGGTGTGCAGTCGTGGGTCAGCAGAGTGAAGAGGAGGGGGCTCAGCACACATCCTTGGGGGGCCCCTGTGTTCAGTGTGATGGTGCTGGATGTGTTACTGCCGACCCGTACTGCCTGAGGTCTCCCGGTCAGAAAGTCCAACAGCCAGTTGCACAGCGATGTATTGAGCCCCAGCTGGACCAGTTTATGAATGAGCTGTTGAGGGATGATTGTGTTGAATGCTGAACTGAAGTCTATGAACAGCAATCTGACATACGTGTCCGTTTTGTCCAGATGTGTGAGGGCTGGGTGGAGGGCAGTGGCGATGGCATCATCGGTCGAGCGATTGGACCTATATGCAAACTGGAAGGGGTCCAGGGAGGGGGGGAGGACAGATTTGATGTGTTGCATGACTAGCCGTTCAAAGCACTTCATGAGAATAGGAGTGAGTGCTACTGGACGGTAGTCATTGAAGCAGGATGGAGATGACTTCTTCGGGACTGGAATGATGGTGGTAGCTTTGAAGCATGTGGGGACAACAGCCTGACTTAGTGAGATGTTGAAAATGTCTGTGAAGACATCAGTGAGTTCCACTGCACAGTCTCTCAGTACACGCCCAGGAATGTTGTCAGGACCCGGAGCTTTGCGTGCATTGATCCTGCTGAGGGATCTCCTCACGCTGTCTGGGGACAGCGACATCACCTGGTCGCCGGGAGGAGGTGTAGTCTTCTGTGCAGTGGTGCTGTTTTGTGCTTCAAAGCGAGCGAAGATGGCATTCAGCTCGTTCAGCAGGATGGTGCTGTCACAGGTCTGTGGTGGGGGCTTGTAGTCCGTAATGGTCTGAATCCCCTGCCACAGGCTCCGAGTGTCTCTGCTGTCGCTGAAACGATGGGCTATCCTCCTGGAGTACTGTCTCTTGGCCTCTCTGATGCCGCGTGATAGGTTGGCCCTAGCTGTCTTCAGGCCCTCCTCATCTCCAGCTCTAAAGGCAGCATTCCGAGCCTTCAGAAGTTTGTAGACCTCCCCTGTCAGCCACGGCTTCTGGTTGGCCCAGATAGTGATAGACTTTGTGACCGTTTCATCATCAATACACTTGGTGATGTAGGCAGTGACAGTCTCTGAGTACTCTTGGAGGTCTGTAGTATTGTTATATGTGGCAGCCTGCTTAAACATATCCCAGTCAGTAGTGTCAAAACAGTCTTGAAGTGCCTCTGACGACCCTTCAGGCCACACTTGTATCTGTTTGTGTACTGGTTTGATAGCTTTAACGAGCGGTCTGTATGCAGGCATTAGCATGATAGTGATGTGGTCTGAGGCTCCGAGGTGGGGGAGGGGGAGGGCCTTGTAAGCTCCTCTTTGTGTGGTGTAAACAAAATCCAGGGTATTTTTTCCCCTTGTTGGAAAGTCTATATGCTGATTAATTTTTGGGAACACACTCCTTAAGTCTGCGTGGTTAAAATCCCCAGCCAAGATGAGAAAAGCATCTGGGTGGGCTGTCTGCTGCCCACTGATGTGCTGGTACAGATCATTTAGTGCCTCACTCCTATTGTTGTTATTGGAGCTGGGAGGGATGTATACAGCAACGAGCAGTATGGCTGTAAATTTCCTCGGTAGATAGAACGGCCGGCACTTAATAATCATAAACTCCACCAGGGGTGAGCAGTGTTTGCAGACCACAACAGCGTTGCGACACCATGCATCATTGATGTAAATACAAAGCCCGCCACCGCGTCTCTTACCTCCCTCGACGAGAGCTCTGTCTGCTCGATAGCATGTTAGCTGCTCGAGCTGAATGGCGCAGTCCGGAACGCTGTTGTTAAGCCATGTTTCCGTAAACACAAAAACACAACAGTCTCTTACAGTCCTCTGAGAAGAGCGAAGTAGTCGGATGTGGTCCAGTTTATTGTCCAAAGAGCGTACGTTCGCCAGTACGATGGTGGGGATAGCTGGCTTGTTTGGGTTAGCCGCTAGCCTAGCTCGGATACCTCCGCGCTTACCCCTCTTCTGCTTCCTCTCACGCCGCTTGTAGCGCCTCCGCTCTGGGCGAGATGCAGTAGTGGGGGTTGGTGATGGTGTAGGCCTCCGGAGCAGACCGAGGTCCCGCAGCTCTTCGGCGTGCGCGGAGTTTAACTCTAACAATGTGGTTCTGCCGACATCGAGCAGAAACTCGCGACTGTATGCGCGCTTGAAGACAGGTAGACGAGACGAATATGTACAAAAACATTGCGACTTACAAGACAAAAAACACGAAAACACCGTTCTGTCGGGAGAGAGAGAAGCCGCTGCGTCTGTTGTGCGCACCGCCATATTGATACGATCGGCGATCGGGGATATATTCACAGGTTATAGAAACAAAAATTATTGTATATAAAATCGGAATTTAAGAAAATAGACGATAAATAATTGACTTGACGGAGCTCAAATTCAGAACACGTGTGTGTGTGTGTGTGCACGTGTGTTCTGCCTAGATTTTCAAAAGTTTTCACATTTCAGTGTTAAGTAAATTCAACAAACAATACCCCATAATGACTACGTGAATAAAAAAACTGAAAAAAAATCAATAAAATAATCACATCAGATCTGTCAACCTGTAAGCATTTTGCATAACGGATACGCATTTTGACCTCAAAGTACGCTGGTACGATTTGTCCGTCTGAACTACGCAAAACCCTGGTTACGCCTCTGTCCACACAAAGTACTTAAATCAGGCAACAGAAAAAGAAGAGTTCGACCAATCAGAGCGTTTTTTTTTCGGTTTTGCATTTAAATAATTTCTGTGCGTTTTATTAAAGGCAAATTGATTCTATCTTAATTTATTCAGTTACAGTGATAGCTGAATGCTTTTGTCCACAATAATAGGATTTCTTTTGCTTGTGTATGCATATTATGTGGATTTTCTGCACGAGGGCACCCTCTGGCTTCCAGTATGAATGAGCACATTACTTTTTTTTTATATAGCATTTTAAATATATATATATATACACTCTAAAAACTGCTGGGTTGAAAACAACCCAATTTGGGTTATTTTGGTAACCCAGCGCTGGGTCAAAAAGGGATGAACCCAGCGCTGGGTTATTTTAACACAACAATTTGGGTTATTATGTTTAACCTGCTGGGTTGCTTTTTATGGTTTAAAATTTCTACATTGCTAGGCTAAAATGAACCCAAATTGAGCTAGACATTAAACCTACAAATCTTGTTCATTTTAAAATAACTTTTACACACAAAGAATGACTATAAAAAGGTAAATATTTATTAAAAACAACAAGAGAAAACAGTCAAAAAGTAACATGCATGTTAAGAAGAAATGCAGAAAAGTATGGCATTAACAGCTACAGAGTTTATACATGAAGCATTGAACATTTGTTGAATAACTTTTAAGATCAAAATTGACTTTTTTTGGTCAATTGTATATACAGTGGGTACGGAAAGTATTCAGACCCCCTTAAAATTTTCACTCTTTGTTATATTGCAGCCATTTGCTAAAATCATTTAAGTTCATTTTTTTCCTCATTAATGTACACACAGCACCCCATATTGACAGAAAAACAGAATTGTTGACATTTTTGCAGATTTATTAAAAAAGAAAAACTAAAATATCACATGGTCCTAAGTATTCAGACCCTTTGCTGTGACACTCATATATTTAACTCAGGTGCTGTCAATTTCTTCTGATCATCCTTGAGATGGTTCTACACCTTCATCAAAAAGACTAAATTAAAAAATATTCGGTTCAAAAAGATTCAGTGCAAAAAGATTCCATCAGAGCAACAAAAATACTCGTGGAGATTTTTCTCGATCACAGCTCTGTCGAATTGTATGATACCTAGTAGGCAATCAGAGCATTCCTACCCATCTCCTCGGATTTTGGTTGGAACTTGTCTCTCTCTCTCGGTCAACAATCAGTGTTCATCTCGCTGGGAAGGCCCGCCATCTTGCACTAAATGATGTTCCATCGTAGAACAAAAAAACCTGACCAAATTAAAACATGAAAACCTCTGTTTTATCCTTTCTGACGTTGTTGTCCTGGCTCTATGTTATTCGACTGCTCACTTCTCAGTCTCGAAAAAGAAAGAAAATGGCTACTCTCATCCAGCAACCAGCGTGGTGAGGCGGGACTTAAAGTTAGCCTTCTTGTAATTGGACAATCATTAACTGTCAATCACGCGGAAATGCTTTTCACTGGTTCTTATACAACTTTTTCTCTTAGATTATTTCGCTCATTTCCAGTTACTTTAATATTAACAGACTCATTAATTAATTATTTATAATTAACTGGTTTAAATTATACAGGGTTACACTTAGTTAGGCTACTTCAAAAACAGCAATTTTACCCCCTCATTGCAGAGAAATATAACATTACGACTTGCGAGTCAGTAGCCTATCGAAGCTATTTAACTAATACATGTTTTTGTGCTGTTTCATCTCTGATATCTGTGTGCAATAATGTGTGTGTGCGTGTGTCGATGAATGTAGCGTAGCCTCTGCATATAGCTTTGGTTTAGCTACAAACCCGAACCCAACCCGAGCCCGAAGCTATCCATTAAACATTAACCCGAACCGAAACCCGAAAGTATTTCGGGACCGCAGGCTCGGGTCGGGTAACAGACCTCTATTCCAGAGTTGTTCAGTTGGGTTCAAGTCTGGGCTCTGGCTGGGCCACTCAAAGACATTCACAGAGTTGTCCCGTAGCCACTCTTTTGTTATCTTGTCTGTGTGCTTAGGGTTGTTGTCCTGTTGGAAGGTGAACCTTCTGCCCAGTCTGAGATTCTGAAACATTATCATTAATGCTATCTCAATATTTCGGTGCACTGAGCTTTTTTTCTACTCTGAAGAGTCTCTCAGTCCTCTCAGTCCCTCAGTGCTACAAGCACACTTATTTTTGGGATGGTACTTTAAAGGTGATGAGCAGTGCCTGGTTTCCTTAAAACATGATGCTTGAAATTGAGGTTTATCAGACCAGATAATATTGCTTCTCATAGTCTGAGGGTTCTTTAGGTGCTTTTTTGCAAATGCCAAGTGTGCTTTCATATGTGTTCACTGAGGAGAGGATTGAGTCTTGCCACATTTTCATAAAGCCCAGATCGGTGGAGTGTTGCAGTGATGATTGTCCTTCTGTTGGTTTCTCCTATCTCCACGTATGATCATGGAGGTGGAGGATGATCAGGTTCTTGGTCACCAGTCTAACCAAGGCCCTTCTCTATCAGTTCCTCAGTTTGGCCAGGAGGCCAGCTCTAGGAAGAGTTCTGGTTGTTTTAAACTTCTTCCATTAAAGCTGCTGTGACTCGATTGCTTCAGTCCATTCCTGTCTGTTGGTTTGCCATTGTAGCGCCATGTAGCGTCGCTTTTTTATTGAATCTCTATCTTACTTTCACTCTCTGTTGTTTAAAGTGATAATATATAACTTAATTCCCACCATATTTCTGGTAGTATCTTTTAAACTAATCTAACAAATTTTATCGTTCGCTTTTAAAACCGCGAGTACAGCGTGCGTGCAGCACGTTAGTATTCGTTAGCCGGTTAGCTTGTCACTCGCTGTTCCATTCGCGTTTCTATTCGCGCCTATTATTGTTTTTTTTCTTGCTCCGTTTTCTTTTCTCTATCGCTCCGTTTTCATTTCTCTCTCGCTCCGTTTTTCACGAGTTCATCAAACAACAGTGGTAAGTTAAGTAAGAATCATTCATCAATCACGGTGAGTAATGGCTTCTTCTCCTGCTATTGTTGTTTGCACTGTTTGCCACATATACAGTTTATCTGTCTCTGTCGGCGACAAGGGATTCACATGTGATAAATGCAGGGAAATAGTTAGGCTGACAGAGAAGATGAAGATTTTAGAACTAGAGACATGCATCCAACTTTAGATGAGGGTAGTAACAATGTGAGGGCTGTAGATACTGCTTTGGATGTGACTAGCTCAGGGACTCCTTTGCATTGTTCGGTTCCGGTAGAGCTCATGCAGCAGGGCAACTGGGTGACTGTGATGCGGCCTAGTCGCGGGTCAAAACACTGCTCTTCCGTTCCGATCAAAACATCAAACAGGTTCTCCCCACTCAGTGACACACCCACTGAGAAACCCGATTAAAGTTCTCTAGTTATTGGCGATTATATTGTACGGAATGTGAAAATAGAGACATCAGCCACCATAGTCCATTGTTTACCGGGAGCCAGAGCGCCTGACATCTTGGCAAATTTAAAAGTACTGGCTAATGCTAAACGTATATTCAGTAAGATTTTTATCCACGTCGGCGCTAATTATGTTTGACTTAGCCAGTCGGAGATCACTAAAAATAATGTTAATTAGGTGTGTGAACTTGCAAGTACGATGTCAGATACTGTAATATGCTCTGGCCTGCTCTGGCCCGCTTACCGTGGCGATGAGATTCGTAGCAGACTGCCATCACTCAATGGCTGGATGTCTAAGTGGTGCCCACAGAATAACATAGGCTTTATAGACAATTCGACGAGTTTTTGGGGAAGACCTGACCTGTTGAAAAGAGATGGTCTTCACCCCTCCTGGTGTGGTACCGCTCTTTTCTCTAGAAATATGGCACATAGTCTTAGAGTTCGTATTTGACTAACTGGGGCCCAGGTCAGGAAGCAGACAGACTGTCTAAACCGACCGTCTGCTAGCCGCCTCACATCACAGAAGTCAGTTAATTCTCAGCACATAGAGACCCTTTCACTTAGATATCACACTATGGGAACTATGTCTGTTCCCCGAACTAGAAAATACAGAAAACGTCCAAACCAAATAAGAGTAACAATTTAATTGATGTTCAACAAATACAAACAGATACAATACAGATAAACACATGATAAAGCTTGGCTTATTGAATATTAGATTTACTCCTTTTCTACAAAAGCCCTTTTTGTAAATGATATGATCACTGACCATAAACTAGATGTGCTTTGTTTGACAGAAACCTGGCTAAAACAAGATGATTACATTACTTTAAACGAGTCTACACCCCAAGATTACTGTTACAAACATGAACCGCATCCAAAAGGTAAAGGGGGTGGTGTTGCTACAATTTATTGCTATATTTTCAGTATTTCTCATAGGTCGGTTTCAATTAAAAAAAGACTGTTTTGCCACCTGTTAAATAGCGATTAAGCGCAGGCAAACTGATCCACACTTAGTTTCGATTCGAGCCATTCGTGTGCTTTAGGCTTTGCTGTGAGAATTAGAAAGGCGTGAACAGCTGTTTCCACTCTGCTGGATTAGCTGTATATTTAAATTGAGGCTGGTTTGCTGGTGCGGAAGCATCAGCGGAATAGCTCAGCCTCCTCGTGTGAAGACCGACGAGTGTAAAGACCTGAGACTTCTTCTTGCACGACTTCCACCAAGCAACGACACCGGCAACGTACTTACCTATTTTTAACTATTACTTTATTTCCTCTTTCCCCTTCTATATCCTCTTCTCCCCACATTTATCATGTGTTTCCAATACATTTCGGTTGTCTCACAACAGCTCTCTTACATGCATGGCAATGCAATCTTGTTCACCTCCGGCCTATCTGCACCTCTTCTTCTTTACCCCTCTCGTTATCTATGGGCCTCTGGAACTGTCAGTCTGTGGTCAACAAAGCAGATATTATTCCCGCTATTGCTTCCCAAACTGCACTTATCATTTTGGGGCTGATTGAGTCCTGGATTTGTCCAGAAGACTCAGCAACCCCTGCTGTGGTCTCTAACAACTTCTCATTCTCTCACACCCCCTGTCAGGTTAGGAAGGGTGGAGGTACTGGTCTTCTCAGTTCTAACAATTGGAAGTACTCAACTTATACTCCCCTATGCAATAATCACTAGAGATGCACCGATTGCAATTTTCTTGGCCGATTCCGATTTCCGATTTTTTGGAAGTGTGACCTTCCGATACCGATTTTTGCAGATTCCAATTTTCTTTCTAATAACTATAATTGACAGCATATAAACAAAAATCAATGCGAATATCAACAAAAAATTATTTACATAAAGAAATTATTAAGCATTACAATTCCCCCAATCTGGACTAATTTACAGATTTTCTCTCACTTATACAACTCTCAAAATAAAGTGCTCTGTTACTGGAAAGATGAAGATATAGTTAACTTAAGTCAAGTCAAGTCAAGTCACCTTTATTTATATAGCGCCTTTAACAATACAAATTGTAACAAAGCACTGCACAATATCAAAATAGGCAAATTTTGTCAATAATGTAAAATGACAGGATTTAACACTCAATTATCTGCTGAATGCATTTCATTATTGAGATTCATTGAGATATTATCATTATTCACTTAAGATGAGTTGCTTTATTTAACAAAACAGATTTCATTTCCCACTGTTTATAAATGGCCATTTCTTTCCCCTAACCTTATTAAATGTAATCTTTCACATCAAATTCTTACTTTGTTTCAATTAATTCCGTTAGAATAATAAGAAACTGTAGAGTTGATACCATTCAAATGAAATTAGTATTGACAAACTCTATATTTCCACTGCTGAGGAAACAGAAGCTGCATCTGCATTCTTGAAAAAATGCAATGATACTTTTAAATACGTGTAATGCCACATAGGCATGAAGACACACACGAGGATTGAAAAAAAAACAGCACATTGTTAAAAACTTTTCATCCTTTCACTGCAAGTCATAAAATGCCAGCTAAAGAAACATGGCGCCTCTCTGTCTGGAAATACCCCTCCCCCCTTTTTGTTTCTTATCTCTGCAAGAAGTGAGATTTTCAGCAGATCCCAGGACATGACCCAATCATGACCTACAGGACAGCCCCTCTTACGCTCTGCTTTCGCCTCCTCTGCAGGTCAAAGGAAATAATTTTTCTTTGTGTCTTCCCCGTGCAAAGAGGGATGGACTTTATACACAAAGATATTCATTTATTCCATGGCTATTAAAATAGTTGACTCAAGAAACAATATATATATATTAATGTTGTACTCTGTCTTCCATATGCTTTGTGTGGTTTATTTAGAATATAGGATGTTCTAATCTGTGCCTTAACCTGTGTAGTAGATACAATTAGTAAATGCACTTTGTGTGTCCAATGCGGAATGTTTGGTCTCGATTGAAAGCTGTTGTCGTCAGAAATAAGTTGGTATGGATGAGTTAACCTTTAGCATCATGATGAATGATTACAGCACGTATAGAGGTCTGTAAGTATATCTTCCATCATGTGATGAATTAAATATCAGATGATGTAGGCGCGGCTAAAGGAAGCCGTGCGGGGCGGGGCTCCGCCCCACAAGAACAATCTGATTGGAAGAAGCCTCAGTGGGCGTACTGAAATCCGTCTGTTAAAACTGACCACCGCAGCTGGAAACTCTCTCTCTTCTCTTCTTCGCTGCTTGCCCTGCACTCGGCTGTTACTTGTTCGCTCACGGACGCGGGACTCTTGCCTCACCATCCGGCTGAAGATAACATCCAAAAGGATTCAACACGACGTCGAAGTAATAACTAAGAGAAACAAACATCTTCCGCGCTCTAACACAGAACAAAGACTGCCAATCGCAAGAGAGAGCTTCCCAGTGACGCAGCAGCAACATAAGCCATCGAAGATTTCTGTGAACCACGAAGGAACCACGTGGGACGGGAGACGAGATTCGGCCTGCTGAACGTAAAGCAAGTATTCAAACAAAGTCCCTATTCTTACTGAACTGGTGAATCGATCTGACGCAGAAAAAGAGCAGTGCCTCCGTTCGTGATCTTCTCGTAGTTTCAGTTATGAGATAAGAAAAGAGTGCTACCTTAACCTTTCTTCTAACGTTACTCGCAAATTCTGAATGTGTGAGTGTGTATGTTTATGTTTTGGTTATGTGTTTTTATTAAGTTAGTCCGTGTGTCGTAGAATAGCAGTTAGCAAATAAACCTTGTTTCATTGATAAAGAATGATGTCTCGTGGATGATTTTCAAGTTTCAAACTATTTGTCCAGATTACGTTACCTAACTAAAATCTGAGAAAGACGATTGCTAATGTGGTTTTATTGTTATCGTTGGCCACGAAGCAAGAGAAACAAAATTGTTAAAGATATACTGATGTTAATGATCGCTGGATGAATCGTTAATACAGTATAAATCATAAGTTAAAGATTAATATCACTTTAATCAAAGCAATATTGAATCTTTAATAAATGATTCCCCGGAGCTGAAATAATAGCTTCATAGATTTATTACAGATAATGGTGGAGGATTCAGCGGACATTAAATTAACTTGAAAATCCATAAAACATCCATGAGAGTCAATTTGTGTATTGTTCTATTTTTATCCGGAAAAATGGAGTGAATACAGAAACTAGGGTTGTTTGCGATACTGTATTCTTGTTTATGGTGCATTTGAATGAAAGAGTTATTAAGAAGAAATGAACTGCAGTAAATAATTAATAGTTGTTTTAAGACAAAAGTAAGTTGCTCTAAAAAGCACATGAGAGACAAATGAGCGTATTCCTCATTTCTCTCTTTAAGGCCTTCATGGTATGATTCGTTAGTGCGTGTTCCACTTCCAAACTCATCCATGCTATTAAATCTCCCGGCTGGAGAGCATTAAAGTAGCTAATTAATTGATTCTCGGCCACATTTGATTCACCACACGAGTGAAATCAAGACCGCGGCGCTCAGAGAAGGAGTGGCCAAACGCGGTCTGAGGGGAGTATGTGATCAATCAGATAGTTATGTGTGCTGAGTGTCTAAACAGGCAAATATCAACATAAGGTCCGCTGAAGCTCAGGAATTTATAATAATTAATCCGTAGATTCATTTATCTCGACCTAAACGAGCAAGAGTGTAAGCAGTGCTATAAAAGATAATAACCTACATAGTGCTTGTTGATTTTGAAGTGTGAAACACACTTACGGCTCTGTTTATGTACTGAAGCGACCAGCTCAACCAGGAAGTCGTTAGAAACCCTTTCTGGGGCATTTGCTGGTGCAGACTTAGTCACAGCGCCATTTTGAGCTGTTGTAATCAAATAGCATTAGCGCTGAGCTAACTGAAGCTAAAGAGCTTGCATTGAAGCAAATGCAAGGCTATTAGCATTGGCGGCTAGGGATTAGCACATAGCATTTAGAGAGTTTTGAATGTGGGTTGAATGCAGTGTGTGTGAAATGTAAGTGACTGAAACAGTTACTTTTGAACTTTGACTCACACTGAGACTTGCTAACACATTTCTTTCCTTTGTCCCCCCTATTCAGGATTCTTCTCTCTCTCTCTATCTCTTCTCCCATTTAAAAGACTGTAACAAATGCAATGTTAATAAACTGTCTGTATGATTATAACTGATCATCAGTGTGTAGCAACCTCACAGGTGGTTTTGATAAACATTTGTTAAAGGTCTTTATTTTTTTTTGTTAGCGGGTATTAGTTTAATAGCTGGGGGTTTTATTAGAAAATAATTCGGTACTACCTCATTATCTTGATAATACGGTGATTCATTCAATTATAACTGCTCTCCTGATTTTAAACACATAAGTGGATAAGTTGCTATTGTTAGGAATTTTAAATTGTTAATTTAATGTCATAATTAATTACAAATTTGAAATTAATTTCATTTCATAAAATAATTTAAGTTCCTGCTTCCACGTAGCAACAATAGCCACTGATTAATCATAAGTGCTCTTATAATTTGACAACAACATTAAGATCTTGATCATTATCAAGAGGGCCAGAATTTTTTTATTTCATTCACAAGTAATTAGGATTGCACAGATTAATTTGGTTTGATGATGTTAATGACACAAGGAGGAATAAGTAACTTGTGATGCTAGGGATCCGAAATTAGTGACTTGGAAGCTGTAATTTAATCATTAATTACACTTCCTGTTTACATATTGCAACAATATTGTTTTATCAACTCAATTGAAAATTGCTCTTGCAATTCTAATCCTAATCGATCCTATCAATTTTAATGATAACATCATTAAACTTTAATTAGAAACCACAAGTTCTAATTTTAATTATCTGTTCAGTCATTCATTACAGTCTGGCTCTACCTGTTAGGCCTTACTTCATCTCTTCAGGTGATCTGATTAACTAAGCAAAATTTGAATAAGGTCCCCTTTACTTGGGCCTGAGAGTAGATAGCGCTCCCCCTAGTGCTGGGTTGGTGAAGTGACAGTGGCACCAGGGAAGCAATGTCATTTCTCACCAAGCTTAGGGTATACGGACGTTAACCTTCTAATTAGAAAAACCCCAAAAGGAAATGAAGGTTTCCACAAAACTTAGGTCAGTTTGTTTCATCCTGTAAGACAGCAAAACCAACCCCCTAAGTGTATCAACTGCACAGTTTTGTTTTATTTAACTGGTTTGCACTCTATCTGCCACGTGCCTTATGCCACTTTATCTATCTCTTTTTTTATTTAATTTTTGTATTTTTCTACAATGTTCTCATTTGTATATCTGTATAGTTTGTGTGTACATATGGTTAAACTATATTTATCTGTATTTGAATGTCTACTGTCAGTGTTTAATGTTAACTGTATGCACCAAGGGTCTGAGAGTAACGCAATTTCAATTCTCTGTATGTATGTACTGTACATGTGGAAGAATTGACAATAAAGCAGACTTGACTTGACTTGACTTGAAAAAAACAGCGCCACCACGCTGCCACCCTTATTATTAGTCCTAACCTTGGGAGTAAATCCTCACTTCTCTTATTTTTTTTCTCCCTGCTGCTATCTTCTAATATGACTACTTCTACTGTTTGCTTAGATTTTAACTGTGGGAGATCATGAGCAGAGGACGTTTGCAAATGAACAGGTATTTGTGAAACTTGAGAACTACGTTCAAAACTGTTTGCTATTTACCTTCCTCTATTGTGAAATCCTACCCCTCCAAGTTAAAGCAGGTCAATGAGAAGATAGGCATCAGCAAAATATTTAAGCACGCACGAGAGACACGCTAACCAGCATTGTGGTGTAAATTTAGCCATTAAGGGACCAGTACTGTCATTGCTATTGTTTTCCTCCATCCAGGAGAAAAATTTGAATAGCAATCACAGTCCTATTACAAAAGAGAAAACCCGTTTACAATCCTCTGCTGAAGAAGGCCTGGATGGCGCCAGCAGATAAGACAGAAGAGAGGAGCATTGTTAAGTTCGTCTTGGAAATGAGAAACCGGCTCGAGTGTTACAGAGAAGAAGCCAAAGAAAACCTACAGGCACGATTCCGTCAACTACAGCTGGGGCAAAAGGTGCTGTTACTGTTACCCACCTCCACAAGCAAGCTCCTGGCAAAGTGGCAAGGGCCATACACTGTGGTAAGGAAGATGGGACCAGTAACCTATGAGATTCACCACCCTGACAAGAGGAAATCGCACCAGACTTACCACGTAAACCTGCTGAAGGAATGGAAAGCAACACCCAGTAAGACATCAGAGAGGTCGTTGATGGTAAGAAAGGTGGATGATGAGGAAGAGGATGAGCCTGCTCCAGAGGTGAGACCTCAGAGACACCCTGCAAAGGTGAACTTGAGCCATCTGAATGATCCCTTAAGGGCTGAAATACAAGACCTCCTGGACCGCTTCCCATTACTGTTCCGTCAGAGGCCTGGACGAACAGAACTGGTACAGCACAGCATCCACCTTACAGATACAACCCCTTCAAGACAGCGGCCGTACCAAATACCAGAGAGACTACTGAAGCCCTTGGAGGAGGAAATTGAGATGATGAAACAGTTGGATGTAATCAAACCATCCAACAGCGAATGGAGTAGCCCCCTCGTCATCGTCCCGAAGAAGGATGGGTCCTTGCGTGTCTGTGTCGACTTCCTTAAGCTTAATGCCCAGTCAAGGTTTGATGCCTATCCGATGCCTAGAATTGATGACTTGGTGGAGCGGATAGGACAGGCCCGGTACATCACTACCTTAGATCTGTGTAAGGGGTACTGACAGGTGCCCCTTGATCCGAACTCCAAACCATACACTGCATTCAGGACGCCAGTGGGACTGTTTCAGTTTACGGTCCTACCCTTTGGGCTGCACGGGGCACCTGCGACCTTCCAGCGACTCATGGATCAAGTTCTCCAGGGCTGCGAAGGGTGGTCTGCTGCATACTTGGACGATGTTGTGATCTACAGCAATACATGGGCAGACCACCAGGAACATCTGCGACAGACTCTGGAGAAGATCCAAAAGGCGGGCCTGTCCTTGAATGTGACAAAGTGCGAGTGGGCTAGGCAAGAGACCAGCTACCTGGGATACCATCTGGGCAATGGCAAACTGCGACCCCAGGTATGCAAGGTGGAAGCGATTCAGCGCAGTCCCCGACCTAGGACGAAAAAGGAGGTGAGATCCTTCCTGGGCCTAGTGGGCTGGTACCGCAGATTCATCCCGGACTTTGCTAACATTTCAACACCACTAACGGATCTACTAACCAAAACTGGGAAGAACCCGGTGGCATGGACTGGTGCCTGTGAGGAAGCATTCAACACCCTAAAAGAGAGGATGTGCTCCGGCCCAGTCCTACAAAGCCCCAACTTCGATCAGCGGTTCCTGGTGCAAGTGGATGCTTCAAAGAAGGGAATTGGAGCAGTACTAGCCCAGGGGACTGCGGGAGAGGAGAAGCCAGTCGTGTTCCTGAGTAGGAAACTTTTGCCCAGAGAAACCAGGTATTCCACGATCGAGAAGGAGTGTCTCGCTATTAAGTGTTCCCTGGAATCCCTCCGATACTACCTCTTTGGGAGAGAGTTTGACCTGGAGACGGACCATCGGGCATTGCCGTGGATTCACACGATGAAAGATCATAACGCCTGCATCACAAGATGGTACCTGGCACTCCAGCCCTACAGTTTCAAGGTACGACATCGGCCTGGGAGGCTTAACCTGGTTGCCGACTACCTGTCCCGGTACCCGGACAGTACGCGGCTTGGAGAGGGGGAAGGTGATGTGAAGAGTTGATCTTCACTGCTGGGAACGGCAGTACTGGCACACACATTATACATAAACATACACACTTACCTCATTCCAACCCCTGCTGTTTAGCCATCGGAGAGCGGGTGCACACGTAATCTCGATGGCACACAGAAATTTCACACACTCTTCTCCCCCTTTACAGTATACATACCCCGGATAAACCACACAGAGACACTGTTGTTAGTTTGAAGTTTTATTGTTAGTTCGTTTTGTCTTGTGTGGGTGTGTGTGGGAAGTAGTCGGACTCCAACGTTGCGCCGGCGAAACCAAACGATCGAGCGGCGCCTGCTTATGACATCACAGCCGCGCCGTGCCGGCGCAATGCGATCGTAGTCCGACGAAACCATTGTTGATTTTGTGTGGGGAACTGTCATCTTTTCTGAGGAGAGAAAATATATTAAATGTTAATTATTTGTGTTATTAATATATATGGTTTCGATAATGGTTTATTAGTCTTTGTGTTTCATAATGTGATTGTTGTACATGAAGTTTATCATTTGAAATGAGATTACAAGATTAAAACATCAAGTGGCTTGTTTACCAAGTCAGCGAACGTGCTACTGCGGTGCCGTAAGCAAAACTAGACCTCTAGTATATTGTGGATACTCGTCTGTACATATTATTTGTTGTTTATTTTGTTCTTTTATTTTTGTTTGTTGGTACTTTGCTATTTTTGTTGACTGAGCACTTGTGTAAATACTCTCGCCACTGGATATTTTTGCGGCGCACTGTAAATAAGTCACCTTTCATTTACTTCTACGGGTCAAGCCATCACTTTGTTTTGTTTTCCGGACCTAAAACGTCCCGCAGTAGATCTGCAAGGGTCTACTGCATCACACACTCCTTGTTCTTTCTCTGGAGATAAAGATCACCTACACCTCCAACACCTGTCCGAGAAATGCCGGGCGACACGCGCTTATCCCACGGCTGAGCTTCCACTGTTTCTGAAAGAAACCCCTTTATTTATACTTTAAATTTAGGTGCGGTTTAATGTTATCCTACAAAGGGGCCTACAAAGTCAATCTGCCACACCTGAGCGGGTTCAATACCTCTAGATAATTGTCCTTGAACCACTTGTGGTACATCTTTTTTAGTATAATGCTGACATAAAGTACATTGATGAGTTGTGGTACGTGCCTCATCCATAGTGATACTAATACCTCGATCCATAGCCCATTGGTAGGTGGCTAATGCACCTAGATGCCCGCTTTTTACATGAGCCCATGCTACGGCTGATAACCACATGGTTGGAGGCTGGACCGTGATCGGGTCTATTTTGGCATGTGTATTTGCTGTAGCATTAAACAATGCCTCAGCAGATGATTGTGTAGTGTGAGCATCAACGTGTGAGACATATTTTCACAATTTTAACGTTTTCCCAAATCAAATTCCAAAATGTTTTGCCCCACACCTCTTTTGTACGGATTTGCCAATTTTGTTGTTGCCACGTGCCCATCCATACAGCCATGCCATTAGCAACCGACCATGAATCTGTGTAAATGTGACATTCACTGACTCCCTCCTGTTGTAATACCATAGCTACTGCTTGTAGTTCAGCCCATTGACTACTACATCCCTCCCCTGTCATTTCCAAAATCTGCTCTTTCTTGGGGTTGAAAGCAATTGCTTTCCATCGCCTTTTCCTCCCTACATATTTAGCAGAGTCATCTGTAAACCAAGCATGATCTTTTTCTTGGTCTGTCAATTCATTATATGGTTTTCCCCATTTTACAGGAGAATCTTGCATTGGGGTAAGTATAACCATGTCTTCCCCTTTCTCTGGAGCATCAGCTACTTGCTCATGCAATACTGAAACCCCTGTTTGACCTGGTTTTGCTCGGTTTGCCACATACCATTTCCATTTCAGAATACTTGATTCCTGAGCTCCTCCTATTCTATGAGTTTTAGGATTACTTTTAACCCATGACATTATGGGTATTTGTGGTCTTATCAAAACAGTATGATTAAGGGTTAAGTGTTCGGTTTCTAAGAGGGCCCAGTAACATGCTAACAGCTGCCGTTCAAATGAAGTGTAACGTACTCCAGGATCAGGGAGCTTAAGAGACCAAAACTCCAAAGGTCGCCTCTTCCCCTCCTGTTTCCGCCAAAGACTCCAATTAGCATACATATCTGATGCAGACACCTGTAGCTCAACTGGGCCATCCATTAACCTGGCAAGACTCATTGCTTGTTGTATGGCCTCTTTGGCCAGATCAAATGCTATCTGTTGTTCAGGTCCCCAAACAAAATCATACTTTTTCCGAGTTACTCTGTAAAGGGGACTCAAAATCTGAGAGAGATGTGGTATGTGATGTCTCCAATACCCAAATAAACCAATACATTTTTGCACATCTGTTTTTGTCTGTGGAGTCGCAAACTCCATTATTTTTTGTTTAGCTTTTGGCACAATCTCTCTTTCCCCTCTGTTCCACTGAATCCCTAGAAACTTAACTGTCTGAGCTGGGCCCTGAATTTTGTCAGGATTGATTTACCACCCTTTTACTCATGTGTGACATTATCTTATCCAATTCTGACTGCACCACCTCTCGACTAGAGCCCTGTATCAGAATATCATCAATGTAGTGTGAAATTTGCACATCAGGAGGACATGTTACATCGTCCAGATGTTCAGCCACAATCCTGTGACTATGCAACGGTGGGGCAAATAGCCTTGTGGCAATCTAGTGAACGAATATTGCCTGCCATTCCAAGTGAATGCAAATTGTTCCTGTCTATCTTCAGGAATGGGTATGGTGAAAAAGGCATTAGCCAAATCTATCACAGCATACCACTCACCTTTATGACTCTTAATTCTTTCAATAATCTAAATTGTGTCTGGTATTGCAGAAGTCAATGGTGGAGTGTGTTTGTTCAATACCCTATGGTCTACTGTCATTCTCCATGACCCACCTGACTTCTTTACAGGCCATATTGGATTGTTCCACTGCGTGGTTACAGGTTTCAAAACTCCTGCCGCTATATAATCTTTAACAGTATCTGTTATTTCCTGATGACCCCCAGGAATCCTGTACTGTTTCATATGCACCACTTTGTTTGCTAGTGGAATTGGAAAATGTGGCATTTTTACTCTCCCTACCAGAACCGGTCGAGCCTGAATCATACCCCAAAATTTGAAGCAACCATCATCAAGATGTAACGTCATTCCCCTTAGAATATCCATGCCAATTATCCATTCTTTAATTGGGGTAATAAGTACTTCATATTCATGAGTAGACAAATGGCCTATTTTCAATTTCACCCGAGTGGCTACAGCCTGTATCGGTTTCCCCCCTATCCCCATAACAGTCAATCGTTCCCCTTTAAATTTTGCTGGATTACCGTATAAAAGGGTGGCCTCCGCCCCCGTATCGATCAAGGCCCTGACATTTAGAAAATTTTGGGTTTTCCAATGAATTTCCAGTGGTACATAGGGTCTAATATCTTCATGCGACCAAGAGGTTGCACGAATTGCGGGGGCTCGACCTTATTCCTAGTATTTATGTTGTTGGGCTATTTCCTCTAATTCTTTACGCAGGTAATTACTGTTCTTCTTGTTCTTTCCTTTCTTACATTTCTTTTCCCCCTTTGTTTTCGATCTGCTTTCACAGACCTCTGCCTTCTCTACTGTTTCTTCCTCTGACTCATCCTCCGAGGAAGATGACCCTGAGGAAGAAAAAGACACGTCTTTCTTTTTACTATTTGGCTTGTACACAGAGTGATTACATTTGTAATTTGATTAATTGAAGGACATACGCTCACAACACTGCACCATGTTTATCTGTTTCACTAGTTGTGTTGGATCTCCCTTAACCACTCCTTTCTTGCGAGCCAATTTGATTAACTCACTTGTAGGTTTTCCATCCATATCTTTTCTATTAACCCCTGCTTGCCGCAAAAGAGCCCATAGCTGTTTTCTGGGAACCCCCTCCTGGTTGCCTCCCCATGTATTTCATATTACCATTTTTGGGAGTAAATCGTGGTTTCTCGATTTTGTCCCATTCCCCTAAGTCACCTTACTCCCATAATTTGAGAAGGAGCATTCTTAATAATGGCATTTCTCATGAATATAGTCAATGGGGTGTCATCTAACTCTCCTGTATGCCCTGTGACTGCAGCTACCCTCATAGCTAATTCTCTTAGACGTGAGACAGCCTCACTCAAAGTGTGCCATTGCCCTTCCTTAGAGGGCCAGCTACCCTCATCTGGAAAGCGTCGATACACTGCATTAGCAATAAGGTTTAGCAAACCACTGTCATTACCACCTAGAGCTTCTGCCTCAGTTTTTATTCCAGCTCGAACAACCGGATCATTACACAGATCTATAAAGTGTATACTATCAACAGCATCCACTCTGACCTGACTTGCCCCCTGATCATAAAGACGCACTAGCCAGCGATCAAGAGGCTCTCACGATTTTTGATCTGATGTCTGAAATTTCATGATGAGAATAATCTTCCATTATATCTTGCCTGTTATTACCCAATGCTCCCTGCACTATTCTCCTTCTCTGAATTGGTTTTACCTGTACAGATGGAGGATCTATTTCAGATCCCTCATCTGGACCGACATAGTCGTCCGGTCCAGTATCATAATCATCTGAATCCCAAATATTGCCATCCCAAGTGGATGGGTCCCACCCATCTGCATTTGCGGTAGCTACAAACGCCCGTACTTTACGTACATTTGGTTTTCGCTTATTTTTAGCATTAACTTTGGCTACCTGTAGAGTGGCTTTTTCTGCCACACCAGTCATCTGATTAAGACGCTGGCGCAAAATTTCAGCTTGACCTTGCACTAATGAGGAGCGCCCTAAGGCTTCTGACATTTCTTTCATAATATTTTAATTATCTCTACCTTTCTGATCTGCACGCTCATGCTGCTTTCTGTAAGCAGATAACACGATCCATAAGCGACTCTGTAAGCCCTTCAATGGATCCTTTTCCAAGACCGCAACCTTTTTCAAGCATGATTCTACTCGATGCGGGTCTGCGTGCCTTAGCGCACCAGACCAGCACTGAGGTAACCCTCCGCCCTTTCTGAGTTCTCTTGCAATTGACTCATACAAAGTGTCATCCCACTCGGGAAGCACATCAGGCTCGGGCTCCTTCCCTTTCTTACAAAACATTGTATCAATAAACCTTCAAAACACCATTGAGACCTTCTCTGCCTCACACCAAAATCACTTTAAATGTCTCACAAATTCTGTTCGTGACGGCAAAATGTTTTAGTATGGTTTCTGTTTTCAAAACTGATGTGAAACAAGTGTGGTGTTAATCAGCAAGAGAAGGTGCCAATAAAAGGTCCGTACACCATACTTAATCAAGCAATACAACTGTTTATTGTTGTTACATAGCTGACATCCATAATAATTATCATAGGTAAATGCATAAAAGAATAATGATAATCAATCATAAACACATTGAGGAAGAATGATCATAAACCAGTGCATAATATGATTATGATCAGGAGTAAATGGATAAAAGATAATAATACACTCACTAAAACAAAACCCCAAGCAAAGTATTATAACAAATATACAACCTCAGGACTGTGCCATCATCTTCACTCTTCAAGAGACTGGGGAGCCTGTTTCAGTCATAGTGGAAGACCAACACCTGTCCGAGAAATGCCGGGCGACACGCGCTTATCCCACGGCTGAGCTTCCACTGTTTCTGAAAGAAACCCCTTTATTTATACTTTAAATTTAGGTGTGGTTTAATGTTAACAATCCAAGTAAGAGATAAAGCAAACTGGCCAGGCTCGCTCCCCCTCCCAGTTGGGTGCACTTGTTGCAATTAGAAAAGGATGAGTCAGCAATATCTCTGAGGTTTTCACTACCTAGTACTTTTCCACATAATTTTGCACCTGGTACTTATCAGAGTCAAGATGTAAGCCAATGTCCTAGACTCCTTGTTCTTTCTCAGGAGATAAAGATGTTGTTTTGCATTAGTTGCAACCTTGCAACTCAATCCTCAATCTCAGTCCCTCAGTTTCCATCCGTTGAGCGCACAAACAAAGAAAAACAACCCATCTCTTACATATTAAAGTAATGTAACTGATTACATTTGATTACTTTTTGAAATTTCAGCTGGTAATCATTTTTAAACATGTAAACCAGGAAGGGTTAACCTTAAATTCGTGCTCAACACTGATTACTGTCAGACTTTCAAAATCCTTCATCACTTGAATCAAGATTGGAGGCAAAATATCTTCATTTGCATATAAATGTGTCTTGGTAGTCCATAGACACAGCTACCCTTTATCACTCATTGATAAAAATCCATTAACTAATATTTTTTTTAATCCCCCCAAAACCTAAACAGTTATCAAGACAATATGATGTCATGTTGCTCAGGCCCCTCCCACGACCACTTACCTACTTTCCCGTATTAGCATATTTCCGCCCTCAGCCAGTTGTAGGAAGTTTGTCATTTTCTCCGTGCTTGAGCAGCTGTAGCAACAACAATGTCTTGTAAGCAATACAGGTGTTTTGTTTTTAGATGTAGGAGAATATGAGTCCTAATTTTCTCCAAACATCAGAGCCACTGAGGACACAGTGAATTAGCCTTTGATTTTTATGGTAATGCGACAACGAATACACCTAAATTAGTTTATGTCTGCGCAAATTATTTTACTCCTTTGCTTTCTGAATGAAGGACAAATCAAGGCAGGTTTTGTTAAAAAGTTAAAAATCAATGATGGATCAGTACCCATTCTTCGTGATCCAGATGCACTTCCAGAAGTTGTAAGTCTCACACTTTACAGTATATATATATATATATATATATATATATATGATTATTTACTAATCCCCTTTGCTCTTCCACAGAAGAGAGGATGAGCAGAACTCATTATCATGTAAAGGTATGCATCCAAACGAGTCGCTGTGAATGGAGCTGTTTTTGACAAGGTAAAAGGGATGTTGTTTTATACGACCACTGAGGCCATTTAAAAAAAACCTCACAAATCAGCGGTAACTCCCTTAGTAATCCTTCACATTTTCATAAGTAACTGTAACTTAATTAAAAAAAAATTCTCAGTAACTGTAACTGATTACAGTTACTTTTATTTTGTAATTAAATTACATAATTCTGTTACATGTAACTACTTACTCCCCAACACTGCTCATAATGATAGGAATACCTTTGAAAGCTCTGATATAAATGGTTTATGAGGAGACAAATGGGAATAATGACATGGATTCTACAATGTAAACTTTAAAAATTAACATTAAAAACATTAAAAAACAATGTAAACATTAAAAACAATTAGTAAAAAAATGGTTAAAAAAACACTAACAAAAAAAATATTTTTGGGGCGGGACTAAAAATGGAGAAAGTATTGTCTGATAGGTAGGTTTCATAGCAGGGTTAGGTTAATGGTTAGAAAATACAGTTTGTACAGTTTAAAAACCATCATGCCTATAGAGAGTAACTTTAAACCACATATTTGTGTGTGTATGTGTGTGTGTGTTTATCAATTTAGGAATTTTATGTGAGTATTTATGCAGGGGTTAAATTGGGTGTGTACTGGAGTTGTGCATCATACATTGCTACACTACTGACAATAGATGGAACTTTTTTTGTGTCCACATCTTAAGAGCGATAAAGCTCTTTGAAACCAAGCAAATATTATATGACTAAAACAGTCAAACATATTTGCTTAATCAATCACTCCCTGTCTCTCTCACACGCACATGCACACACAAAACCTTACTAACCTTCGTGCTCAATGATTTTTACTCAAAAATTTAAATTATGTTATCATTTACTCACCCTTATATCATTCCAAACCTTTACAATGTCTTAATGAAGTTTTTGAAGCATCAAAGTTTTGGTGGAATGAACTATCAATTGAGGGATGAGGATGACTGATACAGCACCTTTAATCAATAAAAATGTTCCAAATGATAAAAAAACTATCACTGGGAAATGTAATTACTCTAATAGCATCATTATTTGGAGTGATGCTATTGCTCAACATATATTGTCAATCTAACACATGAATGTTTTAGAGATGGGCCAATATTCTAAACATGACATTTTCCAGATGGAAAAAAAGCAAACAAACAAACACATCAGATAGATGTCTGGATAGTGTAAGTGTGCTCATGCCCCTGATGCAATCATTGTGAAGGAAACTGCACTGGCTACAAGACCTATGAAAAACCCCTGTGTCACAATCCCACAACTTTAAAATAAGGATAACGGTCAGTCTGCCTGTTTCATCACACAAGCCTTGTCTCTCAAATCGGTGGCCACACAAACATACTGGCAATAGTGGGCTTGGGTTGTTTTTTATTAAACTAAAGTTGAATCAGAATAATATGTCAGAATCACAATACGCTCATAGTATGAATAGCACCTGTCTGGTAGTCATGACACAGTTTTAATGACACATGACTTGTGGCTTAAAAACCTGCAGGAATAATAGTGCTTCAAAGCATCTTCCTAATTTTCTGCTGTTGGTGAAAACCTATGTGCAATTTGTCTGATATTATCAAGAGCATGGCAATAACATGGAAAACGTTAAAAACTTCTCTTTATAATTGTGTTTATGGCTTATCTTTTAAATCAAAAGGAATATGAGTCATATTGGATTATGCCATTTATTATATTTTCAGTAGATAATTTTGTTTAAATGGCTCATAAATGTGACTATTTATACAATTAAAAAATTGTAATCAAAAAAATGTGCTTCTTGATTGTGACATCAAAATGATTTAACATCACTGAATCACCAGTGAAACATGTTTACAGTGTATGACAATATTATATACATGATATTGATATTAATTGCATATTTTGTTCTGCTACATGTCAGGGTTTGTGTTAAACCCTGAAACATTATATATATATAGAAACATTTTAGCTTTATTGAGAAATCAGCCTTTATTTGGAAAGTAGTTTGGAGGTTTTTGCAATATCATGTTTCCCAATCATACCTTGAATTGGGGGTTTTCAAATTGCTGTATAACTGTAATCCATAACGCAAACTGTTATGTGGTAAATCTCAGAAAATGTGTACATTAGCTTTAGCAACTTTACTATTAAAAATTAATTTGAAAGATCTTTCAGATGTTTAATATTCTTACCTAGAACTTTCTGAAGAAATGCCCAAAACATACTTTTCATGTCAATAACTTGAAGCAATCTCTCAACTGAGTTAATGAGTTTCCAATTATAATGAATGTCTTTTCATGGTTCAATAAATAAATAAATATATATATAAAACCAACCTTCACATTAAGTTTGTGCATATTTCAGTATCTTATGTCTGTCTACTTGTTAATGCCACTGCAAATCAGATGAAGAAAAATTGAACTGAAACTGAAAATTAACAAAAAATAATCTGTGTCAATCTGCAATAGTCCATATGCTTTATCCATGAGTGTCGACTTAATGGAGGTGTATGTCTATTTCATTGGTGGGTTTGTCCACTGGAGTATGGTTTTATATTTGTGAGCTTTTACGGTGTGAGCTTTTTAAGAAGGCATATTTAAATATTAGGGGACCTTTACAGAAACCCTGGTTTAATTGTAATATACAAAAAGCAATAATATTTCGCATCATTCAGCTTTTTTTCCTTTACCAGTATTACAGTACAAAACAGGTCATTAATGTTGTTGCCTTTCTTGTAATAAGCTTTACTACAGTCTGTGTAAATGAACATTATCTCCATGCCAAACAATATATTATATATTCATGCTTTACCATGTTCAAACTCAACCTAACAGACCATCTTCCTGTCTTGCTGGGGTGTCTCGCAGTACAACCATGGGGTTTGCTTACCTAATGACTGTCACCAATGGCTGGGAAGAGTGTCTGACTGCAGTGAAGGCTGTGCGCTCCTTTGTGGGCCCAAACTATGGCTTCCAACAGTAACTACCCTAACTTCAGATGGACACGAAATCCCACCTGAAAACCCAGCAACAGAGTTAGACTCTAGCTCAAAACACGATGCTTCAGATCACAGCAGCGTCCAACAAACACCTGCTGACGAAACCCCTCAAGTTCCTGAAAGTGCTGTCTTGGCCATCTGCCACTCCTTGCTGCTGAGCACCGCTGGACCATTGTAATTTCTCACCAAGCTTAGGGTATAAGGACGTTAACCTTCCAATTAGAAAACCCCCAAAAAGAAGTTAAGGTTTCCTCAAAACTTAGGTCAGTTTGTTTTATCCTGTAAAACAGCAGAACCAACCCCCTAAGTGTATCGACTCAACAGCGCCACCACGCTGCCACCCTTGTTATTAGTCCTTACCTTGGGAGCAAACCCTCACTTTTCCTTTCTTCTTCTCTTTTCTCCCTAATGCTATCTTCTAATTTGACTACTGCTACTGTTTGCTGGGATTTTTTCCTGTGGAAAGATCATGAGTAGAGAACTTTTGCAATTGAAGAGGTATTTGTGAAACTTGAGAACGACGTCTCAAAACGGTTTTCTGTTTATTTTGTGGTGTCAATTTTGCCAATAAGGGACCAGTACTGTCATTGCTATTGTTTTCATCCACCCAGGAGAAATTTTGAATAGCAATCACAGGTTACTGGGAGGATCCCAGAAACATGGCTAAGTGTTGCGACAGAAAGCCTCCTCCCTAAGACTGCAGAAACACTCAAACATCAGACACAGGACCAGCTGGATGACAACATAACAAGCCTCATGGGAGAAGACCCAAGTTAAAGCTACAGTCACAAAGAATTAGCCAACATCAACTGCTTCAAGAATCCCTCATTAAATAGTTTGCCGATCCTGAGTCCGAACAAGGCTTAGTGGCTGCCCAGGAGACGAGACAAGGAAGTCATGAACCTCCTCAAGCCTACTACAGTCGACTCAGACGAGCATACTTCGGAACTCGCAACGAACATGACATGGAGGACGAACTGAACTTTAAAACTCTCTTCCTGAGGAACCTTTATCCCGGCATAAGCCACCATCTCGGCATTCTCGCATGTCCACAAACCACGAACGCTCAGCAGTTGCGAGACTTGGTGCAGAAAGCCTACGGCAAACAAAAGATGGCCTCAGAAAAGAGCGCCAAGACCTCAGCAGTTCTTGACTTCAACACTCAAATTCAAGGGTTGGCTCTAGAGGGCGCCCAACGCCAAGACAGCGCCAAGCCGCCACACAGAGAGTGGAATGTACCCCCGTCCAACAAAGAATGAGAATCACACGCTGGCACCTGACCTAAACAGAGGTATGACCGCTGGGATGGACCGTGTGGACGTCAATGCTAACCTGGATGGCACTGGGAGAGGTCATAGGACCAATCAAGGCCTCATGGGAGTCAATGGGAAAGATCGTGGAACCAGCCAAGCTCATTTGGAAACTCAATAGGAAAAAGCTTTTGGGAATCCAAGGGAAACTCCAAGGGAAAACGACTAACTCACCCTGGAGCAACCAGCCCAAGGAATCGATGAAAGAATTCACAAAGATTCCAAGCTGGCCGAGCTCAAACTGAATCCACACAAGAACAAAAAAACACCACCGTATTTCGATTCACAAAAGCTGATGGAAATGATGATGAAAGAGTTCTTCCAACGAAAGTAGGAGGATCGGAAGTGGGAAAAGAAAGATAAACTAGATTCAGCCTGACTAGCAGTCGGACGAGAAGGCAGCGACCAGCTGACCCAACCAGTCACAGAAAACAGCACTCTTTCACCTCACTCTAAGGGAACCTACAATCCAAAACCCTGGTGTTTATTTTCTGTCTGGCCAGTGGTACATCATACAGAGTGATCTCCAGAGTGTTTGACATGCCTTGTTCCACTGTCCACACCGTATTGTCCTCTGAGTCGCTGAGGGGTGCTGGCCATTCGCCACCAAGAGATTCACCTCCTGAAGACACCAGAAGACCTGGAGGCAGGGCTTAAAATGTATGTTGTTTTTCTGATGTTTAACCTACAAACCCGATTCCAAAAAAGTTGGGACACTGTACAAATTGGGAATAAAAACAGAATGCAATGATGTGGAAGTTTCAAATTTCAATATTTTATTCAGAATACAACATAGATGACATATCAAATGTTTAAACTGAGAAAATGTATAATTTTAAGGGAAAAATAAGTTGATTTTAAATTTCATGGCATCAACACAACTCAAAAAAGTTGGGACAAGGCCATGTTTACCACTGTGTGGCATCCCCTCTTCTTTTTATAACAGTCTGCAAACGTCTGGGGACTGAGGAGACAAGTTGCTCAAGTTTAGGAATAGGAATGTTGTCCCATTCTTGTCTAATACAGGCTTCTAGTTGCTCAACTGTCTTAGGTCTTCTTTGTCGCATCTTCCTCTTTATGATGCGCCAAATGTTTTCTATGGGTGAAAGATCTGGACTGCAGGCTGGCCATTTCAGTACCCGGATCCTTCTTCTACGCAGCCATGATGTTGTAATTGATGCAGTATGTGGTCTGGCATTGTCATGTTGGAAAATGCAAGGTCTTCCCTGAAAGAGACGACATCTGGATGGGAGCATATGTTGTTCTAGAACTTGGATATACCGTTCAGCATTGATGGTGCCTTTTTCAGATGTGTAATCTGCCCATGCCACATGCACTCATGCAACAACCCTATACCATCAGAGATGCAGGCTTCTGAACTGAGCGCTGATAACAACTTGGGTTGTCCTTGTCCTCTTTATTCCGGATGACATGGCATCCCAGTTTTCCAAAAAGAACTTCAAATTTTGATTCGTCTGACCACAGAACAGTTTTCCACTTTGCCACAGCCCATTTTAAATGAGCCTTGGTCCAGAGAAAACGCCTGCGCTTCTGGATCATGTTTAGATATGGCTTCTTTTTTGACCTATAGAGTTTAAGCCGGCAACGGCAAATGGCACGGTGGATTGTGTTCACCGACAATGTTTTCTGGAAGTATTCCTGAGCCCATGTTGTGATTTCCATTACAGTAGCATTCCTGTATGTGATGCAGTGCCGTCTAAGGGCCCGAAGATCACGGGCATCCAGTATGGTTTTCCGGCCTTGACCCTTACGCACAGAGATTGTTCCAGATTCTCTGAATCTTTGGATGATATTATGCACTGTAGATGATGATAACTTCAAACTCTTTGCAATTTTTCTCTGAGAAACTCCTTTCTGATATTGCTCCACTATTTTTCTCCACAGCATTGGGGGAATTGGTGATCCTCTTCCCATCTTGACTTCTGAGAGACACTGCCACTCTGAGAGGCTCTTTTTATACCCAATCATGTTGCCAATTGACCTAATAAGTTGCAAATTGGTCCTCCAGCTGTTCCTTATATGTACATTTAACTTTCCCGGCCTCTTATTGCTACCTGTCCCAACTTTTTTGGAATGTGTCGCTCTCATGAAATCCAAAATGAGCCAATATTTGGCATGACATTTCAAAATGTCTCACTTTCAACATTTGATATGTTATCTATATTCTATTGTGAATAAAATATAAGTTTATGAGATTTGTAAATTATTGCATTCCTTTTTTATTCACAATTTGTACAGTGTCCCAACTTTTTTGGAATCGAGTTTGTAAAATATGTAGTAAATAGTTGTAAAAAATACTTTCAGTAATGTATAGAACAATTTTTTTTAATGTGTAAAATAATTTATTTACAGGACAAAAAAAACATATAGAAGAATGTTTTGTGAAATAATTATAAGCTGCATTAAAAAAATTGGTTACACTTTATTTTGATAGTACACTTTAGACTTTCTACTATCTATTAGTAGATTTGAAACCACATGTCAACTAATTATCATTAATTTGCAACTACATGTCTACTAACTCTCAGAGTAGACTGTTAAGGAAGGTTTAGGGTTAGTACAATAAGTTGACATATACTTGTAAGATCGCTCATAGTCAGCATGTTTTATGTTGTCGACCCATCAAAATAAAGTGTTAGAAGATATTAAGCAGACAGTCAACTAATACTCTAATGACTGCTAGTCAACATGTAGTTACAAAGTTACTTACTGATAGTATAATGTCTGAAGTGGACTATCGAAATAAAGTGTTAGCAAAAAATTAACAATCAACATATTTACTTCTCTTTTATTTGCACACGTGAATAAGCAAAACAAAAATACAAAATGTACAGAAAGTACTCAGGCTCATTTACAAATAAATTACACTGCAAAATAATAATTAAGTATACAGCTTATTTCATTTTTAACTTGCATCACAAAATAAACTACAAAAATGAGGTCGTTTCATTGACAATGTGACATTTAAAAAAAAATGATACTGAAAAGTTGTATTGTTCCCATTTTTTCCAGTTTTCTCATGCCTAACAAAGAATGGATAGTAATTTATTTGTAAACCATTCTCTAAAGAAGTGAACACAGTCTCTCCCTGCTCTCCTCTCTCTGGAATTGGATGTCTTCCCTGAGTAGCTCCACCAGCTCACTACTCACTCCATCACCTGTCCCAGGGCACTTGCAATCCTAAGGCAGAGAAAATAAACTATGCCTGTTACCTGTGCTGACCAGCTGGCACCCATCTTTACACAGATCTTCAACAGATCACTGGAGCTGTGCGAAGCCCCCTCATTTTTAAAATGCTCCACCATCATCACCGTCCCAAAGAACCCCAAAATAACTGGACTTAATTACTATAGACCTGTGGCTCTAACATCTGTGGCCATGAAATAATTTGAAAGACTGGTTTTGGCTTATCTGAAGGCCTCCACTAAACCCTTACTGGACTCCCTGCAGTTTGCCTACAGAGCAAACAGGTTCTGTGGATGATGCAGTCAATATGGTGACTGCACTTCATCCTGCAGCATCTGGACAGACTGGACAGACCAGGGACTTATGGTGAGGGTCCTGTTTGTAGATTTCAGCTCCGCTATTAACACCATCATCCTGGACACCCTTCAGAATAAACTAACTCAGCTCTCCGTGCCCACCTCTGTCTATCAGTGGATCATCAGCTTCTTGACAGACAGCTATGAAGGCTGGGAAAATTCTCATCCAGCACCCGCACCATCAGCATTGGAGCTCCTCTGGGTTGCGTTCTTCTCTGCGTTCTCCTCACTGCTATTCTCCCTCTACACCAAAACTGCATATTGTAATGAAGTTAGTAGATACGGGAAGAAGGAGGCGGGAACCGGCGAACATTTAAAGACTTTAATTGATAAAATAAACAAACACAAATGAAAAGCGGCAGCCCCTCACGGACGACTGCCGCACACAAAACACAAACTAAAGTCCAGGCCTGGTCCTCTCTCGTCTTCCACTGTCGTCACTCCTCATTTAACCCTTCCGAAGCTCCTCCGTGGGACTCGAGACCGGTGAGTGGCGCAGGTGTCGTTCATTACCATTTACTCCACCGGCCTCGCTCCATTCCCACGGCTCTCGACCCCGCCCCACTCGTCACACATATCTAAAGACCCCTCTGTCAAGCTCCTGAAGTTTGCAGACGACACCACACTGATTGCCTCATCCAGCACCATCTCTCAGGACCTGAAGTGGGACAATCATATCACAGGCCCAGCAGAGACAATCACAGGCCCAGCAGAGGTTGTACTTCCTTCGCCAGCTGAGGAAGTTCAACCTGCTACAGGAGCTGCTGAAACAGTTCTACTTTGCCGACCTTGAATCCGTCCTCTGCACATCAATACCTGTCTGGTTCAGCTCAGCTACCAAATCTGACCTCAGAAGACTACGAAGGGTAGTCCGGACTGCTGAGTGAATCATTGGTACAACCATTCCCACTCTCCAAAAACTGTACTTATCCAGAGTGAGCAAAAGGGCTGGCAAAATCACTCTGGACCCCTCACATCCAGCACACTCCCTATTTGAACTGTTACTGTCTGGTTGACGCTACAGAGCTCTGAGCACCAGAAAGACCAGACACAGGAACAGTTTCTTCCCTCAAGCAATCTATCTCATGAACACTTTACATTAAACGTAGAACACATAACACTATTATACATTATTTATTCACCACACATACTTTTTTTTTTCATTTCAAATTTGCACATATAACTGTACATACATAATTGTCTATAGTATATATTGTGTTTTTGCTTTTTGTACATTGCCTCTTTGTATATTTGTATATTATTATTTTATTATCTGTTTCCTGTCCTGTTGCTGTCTTTCTGTTGCACATTGGAGCTTCTGTCACTATAACAAATTCCTTCGTATGTGTAAACATACCTGGCCAATAAAGCTCATTCTGATTCTGATTATTGTTTGTGGGCTTATATATATATATATTATATATATATATATATATATATATATATATATATATATAACTGGCTTTTAACACTTGTCTTGTTAGGTATTTGAGTAAATGAAAACACAACACTTACATTTCAATGTGAATTCCCCTACAGAACTCTCATCCTCCATGTTCTTTGAATATAAATTCCATCATTGGCGCGCAAGTGATTCTGGGATATGTTAGGGTGCGAAGTGCCCATCAGATGTACATTTCATTTTCCTGGGAAACGGAGGATGCATTTGAAGTCGAATTACGGCAGCCTTCGCCACGCCGCAGTGATGCAATCAGCCTTGGAATGCGGTCTTCAGAGGGTGCATCCTGGGAGGGTCGTAAAATGGCGGCGTGAAGTTGACAGCATGGGTGAATCAGTCAAGTCAAGTCACTTTTATTTATATAGCGCTTTTATCCATACAAATTGTGTTGAAGCAACTGCACGATATCAAAATAGGAAAATAGTGTGTCAATAATGTAAAATGAAAAGATTAAACACTACATTTTCAGTTTAAGGCATTTCATTATTGAATACAGTGATGTCATCGTCCAGATCAGTTCAGTTGAAATAGTATCTGTGCATTCAGGTCGGTGATATTGCTGGAAATTAAGTGTCCCCAACTAAGCAAGCCAGCGGCAAGGAACCAAAACTCCATCGGTGACAGAATGGAGAAAAAACCTTGGGAGAAACCAGGCTCAGTCGGGGGGCCAGTTGTCCTCTGGCCAAACGAACCAGCAGTTTGTTCCAACTATAGCAAAGTCAGATTGTAAGGGTTCAACTGGTTCCAGTGGTCTTTTCCCCATGGCTGTCTAGGTAGTGGGGTCCTCACTGGGGATCTGTCTCTGGGGCTCATCTAGGTGTCTGGTCTCCACTGACGTTCAGGGCTGTAGAGGTCGTCATGGGTGCTGATCCACCATCTGATCTGGATACGAACTGGATCTGGTGACTGCAGTGGCCATCTGGGCTAGATACGGACCGGATCGGGTGGCTACGGTGACCTCGAAATAAGAAAGAAACAGACTAATATTAGTGTAGATGTCAATCTTCTTACGATGTAACAAGCCCATCGTGTGTTATAGGAAGTGTTCCCGGTTCCGGTTGACCTAGTTAATGCAGCCTAACAATCCTTTATAGGATTTGAATATTAGAAGCGTATTAGTGTGTTATGTGTGCGCCAGGTTAAAGAGATGGGTCTTTAATCTAGATTTAAACTGAGAGAGTGTGTCTGCCTCCCGAACAGTGTTAGCTAGATTGTTCGAGAGTTAGGGCGCTAAATATAAAAAGGATATATATGCCACCCCGCAGTTGATTTTGATATTCTAGGTATTGAGACCTATGCTGAGAGCATAGGTCTCAGTTTAGACATATTTTAAAGATGGAAAAAGAAGCAGTTTTACAAATGTTAGAAATTTGGCTGTAAAATATGAAGGTAAATCAGTAGCAAAACTCTAGAACTTGTCACATTAATATTTGTATTTGTAAATGGAAATTTACACTCAGAGCCCTGATGCGAAAAGCTGAATCTTTCGATTTGCACACACAGACAATAATCAAAACACCCGTGTTTTGAAGTTGAAGTTGCAGATTAATAGTTACAAATGTGTAAAATGGCATTCACATAAACAAAATGATAGACACAAATGTGTGAGACATATTTGCTTTTGTACTTTACTTCAGTTCCGCTGTACAACCTCAAGTTGGCGCTTACAACCTCTCAGATCTGGCAGTACAAGTTCAAATCCTAGCACCTGTTGCTACTACCTTTGTGATATTCCTGTTGCAAAACTGACTTATGCACTTGTAAATGCAGACGTGACAGAGCAGAAGGAGGGGGGTGAAGCCGTTTTATTGGTCGATGCCTGACCAATGAACAACGCCAGCCAGTGCGACTTGGTATGCGAAAGTAAACATTTTTATGCATATATATGAGTTATTGTTAAAACACTTGGACAATATTTTCATTAAATATCATTAGTTTTAGTGGGAATTTATATTATAGTAAAAGAGTAGCAAAGTCGTTTATTGGTTGGAGTCAGCCAATGAAATGGGACGTTTTTGTACGTGATGACGTCACTACATAGATCAGATCGCACCATTTTTGTGGTCAAAGTAGCAGCCTGTCATCGCGATGGAGGCATCAAGCAATCCCAGGGTACGTTTTTATTTTTAATAAATTATCTTTACGTTCACTACTGTTAGCCAATGACTGTGTTAGGTGGTTCTGTAACTTTTAAAAGTAACTTTTTCATGTAATATGGATGTTATGTATAGTTACATATAAATAAATATATATATCAGTGTTTTTAAACATCGTGAGTATTGATCAAAAAATGTAAATACAAATAAGACAAGATACTCCGTGACCCATGTAGAATATTTTTGTAATAGAATAATTACTCTGTACCATGCATGTGGGGTGGGGGTGAGTTACTACTTGTTAATAATAATCATTAGGGGTTCAAGCACGCAGTGCTTTTCAAAAAGGTGAAATCGCTAATAGCTCATAAACCACTTGTCATAGAGTCAAAAAGCATTTTTGGAATCCTGGGGTCAAGGAGGTCAAAAGCATAAAAAATTTGAATCGCCCTGCAAGGTCCAGTTTTTACGCAAAATTGAGCTATGTCCAAAACCTACTTTTGCGAACTAGTCCTAGATTTTTTGCCCAATCTGAACCAAACCAGTGTAGAAAAATTCTATGGACAGTGAATATCAATAATTATCAAAAAAAGATGGCATTTCTGTCGTAATGGGGCGCAAAAACGTTCAAAAGTGGAGAGCCAATTTTACGAAAAAGGCTATAATCAAAATGAGATATCTTCACCAAACTCGGTACACGTGTATGACATGATCAATCTTGATCAAACCACTGCAGTCATAATCTCTGGACTCTCTAGATCAATAATTATTTAAAATGTTTTGAATTTTGTCCTTTGGTTAGCTATAATTGGCTCATTTAAAAACGGGGCGTGGTAAGACATACCCAAAAGCCTATAAAACCTAAATTAAAACTTGAAAATTTACGAAACTTCGTGAAAACATGTGTCAGATAACTCTTAACAGCCATGACAAGTTTCATGGAGATCGAAACATAGGTGGCGCTATAACAGTAAACAAAGCTGTCAAAAACACATTATTTTTATAGAAAATGACCTCAAATTGTAGATCATGTTCATATATTCACACAAACACTACATGTCAAATAATGTTTTTTTTGCAGATCTGCCATTTGGTGGCGCTATGAGATTGAGAATACATAAAAATGGCTATAACTAGGCAATTGTTAGTCCAATTGATCTGAAAATTGGTATGCAGTTTCTTTGTCCAATGTGCCATAAAGGTCTATGAGGACATTGGCGTATCTAAAAAAACATGGCCGCCATCGGCCAATGAAGTTTGAGCACTTATTAGACAAGGTTATTGAAGGTTGATCGTAATGAAACTCGATGGGCATGTTTGACTCATGGCCTTAAAGGTCTGTAAGAATTGTTAAAGAAATCGGCCACTAGTTGGCGCTAACGAGATTTTTTGCTCCGTAATCACGTGGTGTTTTACATTTCCACACAATATGCATATTGTTTGATAGATCTCCTCATAATGAGAAACTTTGCCTCTTGAACCATTGCTGTCAAAAAAATAATTAATGAATTATTCAGAAATATGTTCAAAAGCTACTTTTGCGAACTAGTCTCTGGTTTTTTTATCAATCTCGATCAAACCACTGCAGTAATAATCTCTGGACTCTCTAGATCAATAATTATCAAAACAATATTGAATTTTGTCCTTTGGTTAGCTATAACGGGTTATTTAGGAAAGATGAGTGGCTACATCCTCCACCGGGGGAAAGAGCGGCGCTGTTCTCGCCGTCTCCTGAGAAAGAGCAAACTCCAACATCTCCGGGTTGCCCACATCAGGGCCGCTTCGTCAACTTCCTGGACGACTTGGGGCCTGGCTGGGACGCAGGGGGCGCCGCTCTCCTGCGAGAGGCTCAACGCGCCGGCCTAGGTGCCGATTCAGCCTGGGGCGGAGCGGCTCTGGAGGACGCAGCAGGGCGCCCACGGCGATGGGCAGACTGAGGCCTGGCCCCGGGGGCAGCGGTGGATGGTGCATCACGCCGGGGCAGGATGTGCTGGATCGCCTCGGTCTGCTGCTGTACTGCCGAGAACTGCTGGGGAAAGCCCTCGACAGTGTCGCCGAACAGCCCCACCTGGGAGATTGGGGCATCGAGAAAGCGTGCCTTGTCGACGTCCCTCATCTCTTTCAGGTTGAGCCAGAGAAGGACATCGCCTTCCCGAGGGACCGCGCTGTGACTTTCGTCGCTCGTAGAGCGAAGTCAGTCAACGTGCGCAGCTCCTGCATCAACCTCAGGTTGGTACTACCCTCGTGCACCTGTTTGAGCGCTTTGGCTTGGTGAACCTGCAGGATAGCCATGGCGTGCAGGGCGGAGGCTGCCTGGCCCGTAGCACTATAAGCTTTGGCCGCGAGAGCGGCTGTCAGCTTACAGGCTTTGGACGGGACACGCGAACGGTTCCTCCAAGTGGCGGCGTTTCGTGGGCACAGGTGCACCGCGATCGCTCTCTCCACCTGGGGAATGCCCGCGTACCCCCTGGCAGCCCCGCCGTCGAGGGTAGTGAAGCTGGAGGAGGCGGACGAGCGGCTTCTGGTCGTGAAAGGGGCCCTCCACGACTTCGTCAGCTCCTCATGCACCTCCGGGAAGAAAGGCGCCGGGGCAGGGCGCAGTTGTGAGCCGTGCCCTGCTCCGAGAGACCAATAATCCAGCCGCGAGGGCTCGGGACTGGGACGGTCTGTTGACCTCCAGCCCGATACTCACGGCTGCCCGGGCAAGCATGGCCATCAGCTCTGGGTCCGGTGCGGTGGTGGCGACAACCTGATACACCACCTGATGATCTGAAAACAAACCTGATCTGAGACGAATATGCTCTGGCGTTTTAGCTTTAAAGTCAATTAAAAGGAATCCAAAAGGCTCATTGGTTGCATCCTGATAACTTTCCATGAAATATTTAGTGTTGCCGGGAAAAATCTGACGTCCTAAAACCATTATTTGCATTGAGTCTCTTGGACTCTTGTACAAAATAATATATTGTGTGTTCAGCATAATAGTTCTACTGGTTTTAACTTGAAAAAACTGATTCTGAGTTATCAATATAATATAAAATGATTTATGGTGAACATATTTTGTGAACGCTCTTGAGAGTTCGTCTTTCGAATATGACATCTGAAATGTTTGATCATTTGGTCTACGCAACCAATCCCTTCAGCTGTAAACACCTCACCCTCTTGCGAAACGGCACACACGTAATTTGCTGTATGTTTTTCATTTTCATGCATCGTCTCAAAATCAAAATAAATATACTTATCGCTATGTTCGTCAGGTTTTAGGGGTTTAATATAACAACTATGATGACCTTTGTCTATTAGAATGTCGCTGCAATGTGGGCATTTTGGGCGGTGTACATGTGTGTGATAATAGTTTATCACCCGACCATTTTGCTCTATACTGTCTGCAACATCTGTCACAATATTTTACGAGGTCACACCTAGACCTCAGCCGGTCACTTTGCGGTTATTTATGCATTTCATAACAGAACTCAGATCTGCAATATCTCGCGCAATCCTCACACTGGAACGATTTCTTGGTGTGCATGTGACACTGAGGTGTATTACATTCATTAAATTTAAATGTCAATTTGCAATAATGTAAACTACAATCATTAAACTCTTGATAGCAGTACTCGCAGACATAGCTGTAACCTAAGAACGCCTTCAAATTTTTTATCATGTAGTAATGATCATCTTGCAGATAGGGATGGGTACCGAAACCCGGTATTTAATCGGTCTCTGGACTAAATTATGAAAGACCGGAGTATCGATAAGCTCTGACGTTAACGGTTCTGCTATCGGTATTGGAGAAATTAAGAAAACACACATGCATCTATTATTGCTATATATACACATTATCAAATTATATTATCAAATATCAAATGCAAATTCTATCTCACCAGAGTTGCCAGCTGTTTTTATGAGCAATAATATTCAAACATTTGTCTATGATGCATTTTTGCTATTCGCAATTTAGAAGCGAGATCGCGCTCACGTGGAGAAGTTTCAGCACGCGCAACATGAAAGCCCTTTTTAATCATGATAGAAGAGTGAACTAACCATTAAAACATATGCTTACACTTTAGGCCTGTGGCTGTTATATTAAACTAAGTTTATTATTATTTTATTTTATTTTATTTTGGCTTCTAAGGATTACAGCCGTGTTTCTTCTAGCACAACTTCCTTCTCTTCACAGCGGTGCGCATTCGTTCCTCTCTGACCAAAACTTAACACCAGAATCAGATCAATCGTTTGTCGATTGTTGTAAAATGAAGTCTTTACAGTTGCTAAATGGCTGGACATGTTTGATAATAAAACGTTGAAAGTACAATCCACACCACACGAGAGATGCTATTCCCCAGGCTGAAGTGTGTGTGTGTGTGTGTGTGCGCGCGTTGTGTGTGTGCGTGCCTGCGCGCTCTAAAACTGACAAGCAAAGTACACTTTGAGCTTCGGGCGCGCCCAAACGATGAAATACACACAAAATATGTAAAAACGGCCGGCTTGGAGATTATTAATTTAAACACAGTTTATGTCTTAAAGTGAACAAGAACAGTTTGGAGAAAATCTGATGTGTGTCAATATTTTGTCTTAAAGTGACAGACTGGTGCTTCATCAAATGTTAATCAAAGAACAAAACGCAAGGAGAAAATCACCCACAGCTCTTAATCTGAATAAAGTTATAGCTTTAATAAGCATTAATCTATCAATACAGTTAAAACTATGCAGTGATCATTTACATTTGTAGCTATTACTGAACATTAATGTTAGTAGACCTTCATGAAAAATTAAAGCACTTTTTTTCAGTTGTACATTTGTTTTATGGTACAAATTGTATATTTTTCAGTTTGTTTAACTTTGTTTCTTTGTTCCTGTTTTTACTGTATCTTATCTTATGTATATAAAACATTAAAAATGCCTGCACACTGGTGCATTTACGAATTGAGGTTTTATATTTAATTAAATATTAATTTTACATTTCAGTATATAAAGCAATGTTAATTCAGCTCCTAATCTGTCATATATATATATATCTCATAAAGTACCGATAAGAATACTGTTAAAGTACCGGATCGATAAGCAGTATCGATAAAAGTAGTAATACCGTTAAAACCTTAACGATACCCATCCCTACTTGCAGATATAAATGTACGGTGTTCTGATGTGTTTTATCTGTATTTTTATACACTTCCAATTTACCTGAAGATGATCTATGCAAGATAAATATTTTCAAGTCTAGGGCCGTTTCGAATTTAGATACATTGTGAAATGCAATTTTATCTTGCGACTCATAACCCAGATCTGAGTGTTTGTTTTTGTCTATTCTGATCAACTCCTGATCGGGACAATGAGGGTTTAAAAAATGAGCTAGACAAATACTGAAACACGTATTGTCTGTTATATTTATCGGGACGAAAAAAGATTCATCTTATTTTTTTGAATGACTGTATTGTGTGCTAGATCGGTTAACTTTCTACGACCTCCGCCTTGTCTGTTCCTAGCCACCGAAATACATAATTGTAAAGCAGAATCACAACCCACATCTGCATTGCTTTGAACCACTCGTTCGATTTGATCGATAAATGTTCTAACATCATGATTATTATCCGGTGTTAGAACTGCATTGATGTCTGTGGGGAGAGACTCGCCTTGCAGAGAGACATTCATAAAACCTGTTTCGCCAGCCATCAACTGATAAAAATCTACGATTTCGTTCAAGATATCCTGCAAAAAGATATGATACGCTGCATAATCATCTGCGGCGATTTTGCGAAAATTTTAAGTTCTACGAATTTCTAAACCGCTAAATCTCTGTCTTGGGATAATTGTAAAATCACCCACACGTCCCCCTTCGCTTATTAGTCTGTCTATAAAATTTCGACTGAGGCCCATATCTGGAGCTGACGGATCATAACCTGAGGCGTCGTCATTAGACGGAACTCTGCCGATCTGTGCACCGTCGTGTATAGACATACCCAACCATTCATGCTTTTCGTCTATGATTTCGTGTAATCTTTCGATCATGTTAAGCGAATCTGGTGGTAGCATTTGTAACTGATTATTAATAAGTTTGTGTAATTGATCGATGTTATTTTGATAATCATGTCTAGGTCTTGACGATCTTGATCATCTTCTGGTACACAGTCATATAAGTCATCGTGACATCTTTTACTGCTCATTTTGAAAATTTATTTTAAAATCAGAAATACAAAAATGGTTCAACATTAAAGACAAACGTGTTCACCCCTTGAAAACACCATAGCTTTTCACAACTTGATATAAGCAGATATGACAACAATAAACACTTACAGTATAAAATCACTAACAAAGTTTTGCCATCAACAATTAAATTGAATCAATAATAAACAGTTACAAATCAGCATATATGAAATTACTTAAATCAAACAATCAACAATTCAACACATATGAATAAAACAATAACAAACACTAATAATTGTATGAAAATGCAATGCCGGTATCATACAAATAATGTGAGGTATAAAATCAATTAAAAACGATTAAAAACAATAAGAAAATCACCGGCTCAATACACTGTTCATTATTACGATCTCCTAGCTATATGCTCGTACAATTCAGCCATCAATCTTTGTAATAGATTCAGACGCTCCGAAATCAATGATAACGCATTTACCGTAAGATTTTGCTCTGTGATTAGTAGTCTCATATCCTCCGGGACTTCGTCCATGCACTGCCGAAACTGGGTGAATTCGTTGTACAATTCTTCGTGACAACCTCTCCAAAAATCTGCGGCGTGACGCAAGGCCTCTGTGTGTTGCTGTTGACATGCAATTATATTTCATAAAATCGCAATTACATCAGCTTGCGCGTTAACTGCAATCTCTTCAACATGCCTGTAAGTTAACGGTTGTCCCGTCAAGTCGAAAACTCTCTCAAAATACAGATTAACTCGGTTCAGTGCATCGTGATAAAGTCTTCTATTTAAATCACATTCGCGGAACAGCTGCTGGGGTATTTCATGCGGCAATTCCTCTTCCTCGCTCTCCGGACTGCTGAAGTTCACCTGGTCCCAAGTGTGTATCATCGAATCAGACCAGACGTTCAGACCTCGTTCGTCATAATCTTGTTCTGTAAAAAGAATAACAATAACTGTTTTATTATTTTATTAAATAAAAGTCAAACATAAAACGTAATAGATAGGTTTTCTGTTTTAACTCTTACCATTATTCTCTGAAGTCCTTAAACGGCTGGTGGACGGTGCTTCACCCACATCCTGCTCTGATATTCTAATGTGTTTTACGCCTTTTCCGCACCCGTACTGAGGAATCGACCGTACTACGGAGGTATTGTCTACGGTCGTACGTTCACTTGCATAGCTTGCGTTCGTGTGAACTCTTTCCTCCATACACGGACTGCGGGAGGGGGTGGTCTGTGTGACGTTGTCTGGTTCATGACACGTTTACGTTCTGACTAACGGCTCTTGCTCCACACCCTCTGTAGGTAGTATTATCAGACGGCTGTCGTCATCATTGTGCTCGTCTGTTAAATTTAGTAAACACATTTTATGAATTACTAAAACTTTTAACGCTGTTGTAGAAGATCAAAGTGTCTGTATATCTTACCGTTAAGATCTCCAACGTCATCCCCACATACAATCAGATGGTCTTCATCAACTGCATAAATGATAGAGAACATTGTTATTATTGTTTTAGACATTAAACCAGACGACATAAAAAGTATAAAGACTTACATATCTCTTCAAGGATTTGTTCCAATCCTTCGTCAAACTCGAGATTCTCAAAATCATCTGTAGATATTAATAATATCATGTAAAACAAATATTCACATTCAAATATTTAAAGAAAACCTATGAACAAAATAATTACCATTGTAATTGTCAGCCATTGTTCCGACGGTTGTTGAGGTATAACGTTGTCGTACGTCAAGAAGGTAGAGTTTACAGCTAATGAAGTTGTTATATTTTTTTGCTTTTTAACAGTTCGCAGTGTGGTGGGGGGGGGGGGGGGGCGTCTCTTGAAAGCAACTCATAAAAGTACCCGGCAGGGGGTGTCCTACTACCATAAATATTTAGTAACCTATACGTCATGAGTTTAATTTGTGGTCACACAATTTGTTTAAATAGTATGATCAAATATTACGAAAGCCTTGTTTAAAACGCTATAATAAGTATTCTATAAGTAGTAAAAACCCTTGTACACGTGAGTATAAACAATCGTTTTATTATTTCACATTTAAATAACAGTTTTGTTATATCTGTTTACATAATTTACCTGACGGTATGATTTCGTTTTACATCGCCTTTGTTAAAACAAAACAACATTTTATATTTATTATCATTCATGTCCACCATTTATTTATTTGGCTTCTGACTTTTTGTTATAAACTCATCAAAACAACCCCAGTAGGCCTACATCAGATACAGTTGCCCTGCCGCATGTTCACCAGTTTACTTAACACAGCAAGAGATTTTTCTTTTTCCTTTTAAAACTTAATTGCTTTGTTATCTTATCCCTTCGTGTGTAGACGCAGGTTTGTTTTGATGTTATTTTAGTTATTTTTTTCACATTTACATGTGTTTGAACGCTATGGGTGTTTCAACCGCAAAAAATCAGAGCTCGGATATCTGTTTATCGATCTCGCTTGATGTAAACCATCTGTTCGGATGTGACATTTGAACGTTTGTGTCTCTGTGTGTGTATGTATGCGCGTATGTGTGTGCGTGTGTATGTGTGTGTGTGCAAGGTTTAATAGGTTACTCTTCCACGCTTCCCTCCAAACTCACAGGCATATGTCATAAAATAGCTGCAACGGAGATGCTTTGATCGCTGAACTAAGAAACCAGACGTTAAAATACCAGACCCCTCAAAAACTCATTAAATTGCAAATGAGTCGCGTCAGAAATGTCCTTTTGATCAACGACCATCTTCAAACTTCACTCACATCGTTACACTGCGTGAACCATGATATTTACATTTCGTCTGATGTTGTAAAAGTTTAGACATTGTATGTCAGTTTCAACTGATAACAGACATCTTACGAAAATCCAAAGACCGCCAAAACATTTGCTTTCATATCAGTTGGTACGTACGTACACGCGTATACATTTGCACTGTTATAACCTTCCGTAAGATTGACAAAAACTAAGAGTATATAAAGGAATTATGTTGTTGAACAAATAAAACAATCTTTCCCACGACTTAGGAATTGTTTGTTTTAAAGTAAACTATAGTCCTACTAAACTATTTTTAAAGTGAAAAGATTTAGGTTGAGTGTTGAATGATTTAATTCATTAAGAAATGTAAAATATTATTAAAATAACTTTAGGTCTAATGTTTTAAAACATTACATGGTTTAATTATTTTAAATCTCTGCTTAGGATACCTCCTCCGGCTCTAGGTGCTGGGCGGTAGGCGTGGTCTTATCTCAACATCCGTAAGCTCATTCTGAGTTTGACACCCGCCATGCACGGACGTCTCAACGCAAGGTGATCAGGACTTTTTCTCTCGTTTAACTTACCGTCAGCGAAGCTATTGATAGACAGCAAGATAGATTTCAACAAGCCTGTTTTAACTAACTCATCTAATATTGCCTTCTTTCTTTTTTAGAGCGTGGGTAAATGTATGAATCTTTTTACCTTCTTTTCACATCTTTTCTTGTGACAAAACTTCTGTCTTCTTACTTCTTACTTGGATTTTTTTTATTTCTTTGTCAAACTAACTAGTTTTAAATTGTAATATTAGTTCACAAGATTTTAACAAGAATCTTCTAAACGACATTATATTTATTTATTTTTAGATGTTGGCTAGATATGTAGTTCTTTTTTAATTGTCTTTAACTTTGTCAAACTAACTATTTTAAACTGTAATGTTACAAGATTTTGACGAACACGTCTGATGCGTTTTTGTTTTAGATCGCGGATAAATTTGTGGTTGTTATTTTTTCCTTTTCTTGTGACAAAACTTCTTTCTTCTTTGATTTTTTTTATTTTCTTTGTCAAACTAACTAGTTTTAAATTGTAATATTAGCTCACAAGATTTTAACAAGAATCTTCTAAACGACATTATATTTATTTTTAGATGTTGGGTAGATACGTGGCTATTTTTTTATTTTATTTTTTTATTTTATTTAACTCTGTCAAACTAACTAGTTTTAAATTGTAATGTTACAAGATGCATTTTTGTTTTAGATTGCGGATAAATGTGCGGTTGTTATTTTTTCCTTATTTTCTTGTGACAAAACTTCTGTCTTCTTACTTTGATTTTTTTATTTTCTTTGTCAAACTATCTAGTTTTAAATTGTAATATTAGCTCACAAGATTTTAACAAGAATCTTCTAAACGACATTATATTTATTTTTAGATGTTGGGTAGATACGTGGCTATTTTTTATTTTCTTTCACTTTGTCAAACTTTACCTTTTCCTAAATTGTTTTAAATAACACTAACACTTCTTAACTTGTTTTTTCACTCTTTTCTGGAAAAATACAGTCATTGCTCATTTTACGTGTATATTCGATGCATTTTCTTCATATGTGTGTGAAAAACTTTAATAAAAACTTCCCTTTGTTCCCATTTTACACAGTTTCACAATTTAATGTTTAAAAGCACATTTCAATGGCCCACACACACAATAACAAGTTTCACAAAACATTCCACACCTCCGCTGGACCGGATAACCAGATGGTCAGTTAGATGTGGGGTGGGGGTGTACACGAACATGTGTCCAGTTATGGGTGGTATTTTATGAGGGGGCAATAAATCATATCTTGAGACAAAGTGCACTTCTATATCTCTAACACTGGTTATACATATATCAAAGGATCTTTTCTACAGTATTAAATGATTGACCACCAGTTGTTTTATTTTAACATGGCGGCGCGCACAACAGACGCAGCGGCTTCTCTCTCTCCCGACAGAACGGTGTTTTTGTGTTTTTTGTCTTGTAAGTCGCAATGTTTTTGTACATATTCGTCTCGTCTACCTGTCTTTAAGCGCGCATACAGTCGTGAGTTTCTGCTCGATGTCGGCAGAACCACATTTTTAGAGTTAAACTCCGCGCACGCCGAAGAGCTGCGGGACCTCGGTTTGCTCCGGAGGCCTACACCATCACCGACCCCCACTACTGCATCTCGCCCACAGCGGAGGCGCTACAAGCGGCGTGAGAGGAAGCAGAAGAGGGGTAAGCGCGGAGGTATCCGAGCTAGGCTAGCGGCTAACCCACACAAGCCAGCTATCCCCTCCATCGTACTGGCGAACGTACGCTCTTTGGACAATAAACTGGACCACATCCGACTACTTCGCTCAACTCAGAGGACTGTAAGAGACTGTTGTGTTTTTGTGTTTACGGAAACATGGCTTAACAACAGCATTCCGGACTGCGCCATTCAGCTCGAGCAGCTAACATGCTATCGAGCAGACAGAGCTCTCGTCGAGGGAGGTAAGAGACGCGGCGGCGGGCTTTGTGTTTACATCAATAATGTATGGTGCCGCGACGCTGTTGTGGTCTGCAAACACTGCTCACCCCTGGTGGAGTTTATGATTATTAAGTGCCGGCCGTTCTATCTACCGAGGGAATATACAGCCATATTGCTCGTTGCTGTATACATCCCTCCCAGCTCCAACAACAACAACAGGAGTGAGGCACTGAATGATCTGTACCAGCACATCAGTGGGCAGCAGACAGCCCACCCAGATGCTTTTCTCATCTTGGCTGGAGACTTTAATCACGCAGACTTAAAGAGTGTGTTCCCAAAAATTCAACAACATGTTGACTTTCCAACAAGGGGAAAAATACGCTGGACTTTGTTTACACCACCCAGAGAGGAGCATACAAGGCTCTCCCCCTCCCCCACCTCGGAGCCTCAGACCACATCACTGTCATGCTAATGCCTGCACACAGACCGCTCGTTAAAGTCATCAAACCAATACACAAGCAGATACAAGTGGGGCCAGAAGGGTCGTCAGAGGCACTTCAAGACTGTTTTGACACCACTGACTGGAATATGTTTAAGCAGGCTGCCACATACAACAACACCACAGACCTCCAAGAGTACTCAGAGACTGTCACTGCCTACATCACCAAGTGTATTGATGATGTAACGGTCACAAAGACTATCACTGTCCGGGCCAACCAGAAGCCGTGGCTGACAGGGGAGGTCTACAGACTTCTGAAGACTCGGAATGCTGCCTTTAGAGCTGGGGATGAGGAGGGCCTAAGGACAGCTAGGGCCAACCTATCCCGCGGCATCAGAGAGGCCAAGAGACAGTACTCCAGGAGGATAGCCCATCGTTTCAGTGACAGCAGAGACACTCGGAGCCTGTGGCAGGGGATTCAGACCATTACGGACTACAAGCCCCCACCACAGACCTGTGACAGCACCATCCCCCTGCTGAATGAGCTGAATGCCTTCTTTGCTCGCTTTGAGGCACAAAACAGCACCACTGCACAGAAGACTCCACCTCCTCCTGGCGACCAGATGATGACGCTGTCCCCGCACAGCGTGAGGAGATCCCTCAGCAGGATCAATGCACGCAAAGCTCCGGGTCCTGACAACATTCCTGGGCGTGTACTGAGAGACTGTGCAGTGGAACTCACAGATGTCTTAACAGAAATTTTCAACATCTCACTAAGCCAGGCTGTTGTCCCCACATGCTTCAAAGCTACCACCATCATTCCAGTCCCGAAGAAGTCATCTCCATCCTGCTTCAATGACTACCGTCCAGTAGCACTCACTCCTATTCTCATGAAGTGCTTTGAACGGTTAGTCATGCAGCACATCAAGTCTGTCCTCCCCCCTCCCTGGAACCCTTCCAGTTTGCATATAGGTCAAATCGCTCGACCGATGATGCCATCGCCACTGCCCTCCACCCAGCCCTCACACACTTAGACAAAACGGACACGTATGTCAGATTGCTGTTCATAGACTTCAGTTCAGCATTCAACACAATCATCCCTCAACAGCTCATCCATAAACTGGTCCAGCTGGGGCTCAATACGTCGCTGTGCAACTGGCTGTTGGACTTTCTGACCGGGAGACCTCAGGCAGTACGGGTCGGCAGTAACACATCCAGCACCATCACACTGAACACAGGGCCCCCCAAGGATGTGTGCTGAGCCCCCTCCTCTTCACTCTGCTGACCCACGACTGCACACCGTCACACAACTCCAACCGCTTCATTAAATTTGCGCATGACACGACTGTGGTGGGTCTCATCAGCAACAGAGATGAGACAAACTACAGGAGCGAGGTGAGCCGCCTGGCTGGGTGGTGCAGTGACAACAATCTCTCTCTGAATGTGGAGAAGACGAAGGAGATTGTCGTTGACTTCAGGAGAGTGCACTCTCTGCATGCTCCTCTGACCATCAATGGTGCGACCGTGGAGAGAGTGAGCAGCACCAAGTTCCTGGGTGTACACATCACAGAGGACCTCTCCTGGACCAACAACACTGCGGCACTAGTCAAGAAAGCACAACAGCGTCTCTACTTCCTCCGCAAACTAAGAAGAGCCAGAGCCCCGGCCCCCATCATGTGCACCTTCTACAGAGGCACCATCGAGAGCATTCTGACTAGCTGCATCACTGTGTGGTATGGCGCCTGCAACGCGTCCTGCCGCAAGTCCCTTCAACGGATAGTGAGAGCAGCTGAGAAGATCGTTGGTGTCTCTCTCCCCTCTCTCCAGGACATTTACAACACCCGTCTCACCCGCAAAGCCCTCAGTATTGCAGGTGATCCCACCCACCCGACACACAACTTCTTCAGTCTGCTACCATCAGGGAGGAGACTGAGGAGTCTCCAAGCCAGGACAAACAGACTGAAAGACAGCTTCATCCACCAGGCTGTCAGGAAGCTGAACTCCCTCCCGTCCTTGCCCCCCTCCCCTCTCTAACCCCACGAATCACTGAACTCTGACCCCCACCCCACCACCACCACCCACCCGAACACACACACACACACACACACTCACACTCACACTGAGACAAGCACCGGTCACTTGTACAGCATTGGACCTCATTCAACTACCTCTTCTGACAGTCTGAAAAATAAAGACTGCTCCTTGTCACTTTAAATAGTCTTGATAAGCTCTTTGCACTACACCATTTATATTCTGCACTGTTTGTTTGTTTGTTTATTTCACTGATTTGCACTATCTGCCATGTGCCTTATGCCACTTTATCCATTTTTTATATTATTATTTTTATTATTTTTATTTAATGTTTTATTTTTTTCCTACATGTCCTTATTTGTATATTGTAATAGTTGCATTTTTGTGTATGTATGTGTATAATATATATATATTATATATATATACACTATGTATGTGTATATACATATATATATATTGATTTATACTTATCTGTATTTTTGTGTTCTACTGTAAGTGTTTAGTGTTATCTGTATGCACCAGGGAGTAAGAGAGTAACGCAATTTCAATTCTCTGTATGTATGTACGGTACATGTGGTAGAATTGACAATAAAGCTGACTTTGACTTTGACTTTGACTTAACAGTTAATGCTAGTCTGTGTTTGTTTCTGGTTCTCTCGTAAAGTCAGCATATACCGTTTTTAGTAGAGATGCACGATTGCAATTTTCTTGGCGATTCCGATTTTCAAGTTTTTCGAAGTGTGACATACTGATACCGATTTTTGCCAATTCCGATTTACTTTCTAAGAACTATAATTGACAGCATATACAAACAAAAATATATACAAATATCAACGAAAAGTTATTTACATAATAAAAGAAAATATAAAAAAATACAATCCCCCAATCTGGACTGATTTACAGATTTTATCTTACTTAAACAACTCTCAAAATAAAGTGCTCTGTTACTGGAAAGAGGAAGATATAGTTAACTTAAAATGAGTTGTTTTATGTAACAAAACATTTGTAATTTCCCACTGTTTATAAAATGGTAATTTCTTTCCCCAACCTTATAAAATGTGTCATCTTTCACATCAAATTCTTACTTTGTTTCAATTAATTCTGTTAGAATAATAAGAAACTGTAGATTTGTTACCATTCAAATGAAGTTAGTATTAACAAACTCTATCTTTCCACTGCTGAGGAAACAGAAGCTGTATCTGAAGTGGTATTAGATGCATTTACTCAGACTCAGTTTGATGAAGCTGATGTGCCATAATTGCATTTACACTGCAAAATGTCAAATGCATAAATACATTTATAAGATTAATGTTTCACATATTTTTTTAAACATACAAATAAATGTTGAAAAAATGCAATGATATTTCTAAATATGACTAAAACCACCAGTAGGCAGCAGCATAAGTCTGTTTTAATGAGCGAGTAATTATTAATTACATTTCAACAATTCATTCAAACGGTGATTCATTCAGAAACGAGTCAATTTGCTTGTCCTTATGTATGGGCACTGAATCAATTGACTCACTGAAAGATTGGCAAGTTAAGTGGAACAATTGGTGAAAGGGTAGATTCATTTTTAGTTTAATAAATAAAAGTAAATAAAATTTAAAGTGTTAGGTAAGTCGAGGTAGAGGATCATCTTTAACAGAATATTATTAGGACACTCAAATTTAAATAGCACACTTAAAATATTAGGGAGGAAACACCCAAATGGGTTATGTGAATACTGTAATGATGAAGAAACAATACCTCATGTATTTATTGAATGTAGGAAGTATGAACAAGAAATGAGGAAAAATGATAGAAGAAATTAAGGAAAAAATAGAATTCAGGAGTAACATTTTAAGGTTTTAATAAAATGGGCAAGTGAAGTAAATAGTAAGCCTTCTATGATTTTATTAGAGAGACGGGATTGATAAATAGAATATAAAAATCTGGTCCACACTCCGGAGCAGAAGGTGGCGATAATGCACCTATTTATGTTGGTTGCCTCCGCCGTTAAAAACCAAGAAGAAAAAGAATTGACTCACACAATTCATTCAAAAAAAGGAGGTAGTTTTGAGAAGCTGAGGATAAAAGTTGTTTCCTTCACTTCAAATCGTTCTTTTTCTTAAAAAAAATTGACCAATCAGACTTTTAAAACAGTGTTGGGGGTAACGCATTACAAGTAAAGTGAGTTACGTAATAATATTACTTTTTTCAAGTAACTAGTAAAGTAACGCATTACTTTTTACTTTACTAGAAAATATCTGAGTTACTTTTTCAAAAAAAGTAATGCAAGTTACGTTTTTTTTTTTTCGTTTATTGACTGACAGTACGCTGTGGAACGTGATTTTACTGTAGTTCCTAATATAGACTAAATGTGAATGTGTATTATTCATCCCACTCGCAAAAAAAACAGATTCAGTATTCATCAAATTAATTTAAACAGTGAGAAATGCAAAGTCTGGAATATGACGCAACCTACAATCATTAAAGTATTGTCTAAACACAAATATCATCTACATACTGCGATTTTCATTAACACAATGTGTTTG